>CAJNOQ010005953.1:0-14407 GCA_905250885.1 Didymodactylos carnosus
ATTAACGGTACTTGGGATAGGATTGGGTGTGATGATGGCTTGACCAGTATTCTGAGGTGATTGAATCGGAAGTCGGGAACGACCACGATGACCTAAACATGTTTTAGATCGACTGGCATGAAACTGATTCAAAAGTTTGGATATGTCCTGGATGCGATCGACCAGATAATGGGCAAGAAGCAATGATTGCGTGTGGTAAATAAGACAAAAAGATACCTTCACAACATACATGTGAATAACGACCAGTCTTTTCATTTTTAGATTTATGCGACGACTGGTATCACTGGTAAGTTTAAAAAACTTGTTGAACATCTAATAAGATGAATAACGAATCTGTTGCTATTTCAATGGTGAATATATTTGTCTAGGGATTGTGTTGGAATAACTGAAGAACCACTCGAGAATGTGAACTGGTATTGTCCAAAATGTCACAGTGCTGGTGGGGCTATCAAACGTGCTAATAATAAATTTTCTCAAAAAAGATGATTAATTTCTTTTCTGTTTGCTGTATCTGTTGTTAATTTGTCGCTTATTTGTTCTCTCTTTATGTATGTATTGTTTTATATTCTCTATTTTTCTTATTTATATCACAATCCATATGCTGTCATATTTTCTTTTAGTATTTTTAACTATGTTTGGTTTTTTCCTGTATAAAACGATATTGTGTATAGTCGAAAACGGCAGAGCAGCTCCGTGTGGGGAAAAAAAGATGTGAAAATTCTCGCTGGTATCTTGAACGCTTCAAATAAACTCTGAAATGTCGTTCTCGATCAGATACCTGATATATAATTTGTCAGTTTTCTTTTGAATGGCTACAGTGAAGGTCAGAATCATTGGCTCACATTTGCTTTTAGTTTTTCTTCTCCACTATAATAGGGTTAGAACGAATCTAAACAAAGAATTCTGAATAACTGAAATAGTTTTCCATCTGGTGTGGTGTATATTTCATCAAAAGTCTTTGTAATTCGGAAAACCAAAACCCTAGACAAGAAAGTCCTCGAATTCAATCGATAAGTTGTTTTGCAAACAGTTGTATAGTATAGAGTAAATATTAAATTGAACAAACTAAGACATCTTAGTTAGAGCTCTCCACAATGCTCCTTCATGAAACAGCATTCAATTTACGAAGGACCTTTTAAAGGCTGTTTTATTGTGTTCTTCCGTTAATTTTGTTGGTTCTGACGGTAGAAGGATTTTCGTAAATTGAATGTTGTTTCATGAAAGAGCATTGTAGAGAGCTCTAACTAAAATATCTTAGTTTGTTCAATTTAATATGTACTCTATACTATACAACTGTTTGCAAAACAAATTATCGATTGAATTCGAGGACTTTCTTGTCTAGGGTTTTCGTTTTCCGAATTACACAGACTTTCGATGAAACCTTTATACACACCACACCAGATGGAAAACTATTTCAGTTATTCAGAATTCTTTGTTTAGATTCGTTCTAATCCTGTTATAGTCAAGAAGAAAAACTAAAAGCAAAGATGGGTCAGTGATTCTAGCCACCACTGTATAAAACCATAAATATAAGAGACTACCATCCATAACAACAGTAAAATATAAAAATACTTAATCTCTATTTGTCTGTGAGTAGAACGATTCGGATAAAAACTAAACATGTGTGTGCATGATATTTTTAGAGGCTTCAAGTATAATATTATGTTTGTACGCTAGACTGACACTCAATCAAATAGTTTGGACTTGAAATGCTATTTCTTTAACTGCAGTAATGATTTCAGTTATTGCTGTTCGGAGACTTGCATCACTTCTACAGCAAAATGGTATCTGTTAAGGGTGTGTGAAAATCAGAGTTTCAAAAAATTATCTATGAGGTTTATTACTGGGTTTTAATGCTTTAATTGTGTGAGTAAAATGCTGCTCATTAAGATTTTTTATGCGCATCTATTTTAATATTTGATTATAGTATTTGACTTGATTACACAAAAATGAGTACATTCTTTGCTTCTAGATCAATACTAAAAGTGTCGAAGTATGACGAGTGCTGTATACCAGAATAATAATAATAATTCATTGGTACATTTGAATAATAATGCTTCAATATCTGGCATACCACCTGACGATTGGCAACCACCATTTGTCACACTGGAAACAACGTATGTAAATATACTTCATATGTACTCTCGACTTTAACTCTAGTTTTTTCGCCTTTTAGTTTGGGTAAAATAGTTGTGGAATTATATTGGCAACATGCTCCAAAAACGTGTCGAAATTTTGCTGAATTAGCTCGACGAGGCTATTATAATGGATGTAAATTCCATCGAATTGTTAAAGAGTTTATTATTCAAGCCGGTGATCCAACTGGAACGGGTAGAGGTGGAGCGTCAATTTATGGAAAATATTTTGATGATGAAATTCATCCACAATTAAAACATACAGGTAAATAAAATGTGACAATGAATTGTTAACTGATAGTATTTTAATTATCTGTTTAGGTGCTGGTATATTGTCAATGGCCAATGCCGGTGCCAATACCAATGGTTCACAATTTTTTATCACATTAGCCCCATTACAAGCACTAGATAATATTCATACGATATTTGGTCGCATTTATAGCGGTATGGGAATTGCTCAAAAGATAAGTTTCGTTGAAACATCGGATAATGACAGACCTGTGGAAGATGTTAAAATAACTAAAGCATATATAACACAATGAAAGTGACTGTTCTTTTTTGTTCATAGAATGTGTATATTTTTGTATAGACTGAATACATTCGTCTATAAAAAATAAAATAATCTTACTCAAATGTGATTATTTTTTTGATTATTGACTGACTATGGCAAAAGCCAATGCTATTTTTCTTGTTACTAATTGGAGTATTTAGTAAAACAGGCTAAAATCATTCAAGTAAATTAGAATAAAAAATAAATTGGTAAATTTAATGTCCTCTGTCAAAAATATATTTTTCTTGAGTAACATAGCAATTACCTAAGACATTACGAAAGATAACTGTACACGTCTAACAGTTTAGCAAATTTGAGTTATACTTAAGAGATAGAAACAAATCAGAGTTTTTTTATAGTCAAACATATTTTCTATCAGAAAACTCCTGTGGTTATATGCAAAATTTTAGAATATGTTAGGATTATTTATTTGGTTATCAAGCTGTTGTTGTGGACCTATATACGTTCAAAAGTACATGATTTTCCTACAAGAATTTATCTAATGATCAATCCTTTTTTAAATAGAATATACAAAAGCCAAGTATCATCAACCGTTTTGTTCATATTAGTGCTTGAATTCTTCGTCCTACGGACAGATTTGTCTTTTGTTTAATTGTAAAAAAACACGAAATTTTGCGGAACTCTTAGTTTGGAACTAGTTTTCAGCTAAGTTCGTAAGTTAAAAATATGTACATCCAATACTCTCAAAATTTTGATATTTCGGCCATCCCATCTTCTTATGTATCGTGTCTGCAGTACCAAAAAGAAAGCGATTGTGAAACAAATTGACCATTTCCAAACAAAAAGCTTAGGCTTTCTCATCCAATTTATTAACAAATTGCGATATATTAGTTCTAAATATGATAAATTTTTATGTGAAAAAATGAAAAAATATATTACAGAAATGTTTGACTCTTTAGAAAAGAAGAACGAAAAAAGCGTATAATTATAAGATAAATAAATTTAATATAGTATTTTTTACTCCCTGATTGAGATGGACATCACTTTTTTGTTTGTTTTGTGAAACAAGTCATTATATGCATAAATATTTTATGTTTTCGAACCGTGATGTTCAACTCTATCGAGAAGTTCATCGGCATAACCAGGAGAATAATATCTGAAAATGAAAATAAATAAATAATTCATAGTTTTTCAGTTATTTGCCAATTAAACAAACAATTTCTCCTATGATTTTAAGCACATAGAACAAGTATACTTACTTGACAACTTCTTCGGGAAAGCAACTGTTTATTGTATTTATATATTCGGCTAACGGTGAGCCTTCTTCTGCTTTTATCTCTTGAATCTAAAAGTTATTTAAATAATTACTTTATAGTTTTAAATAGATATGACATTTTCACATCTAACCTTTTTTAGACCTCCACTCGTGACAAATAATCTTCTTGCTTTTGGATCATGCGGTAAGACTTTTGAAAATTGTGCCACAACGTGTTTTAAAATATTTGGTGATGCTTCATGTAGTAGTGGTTCTAGTACGGGCAAATAAACACATTTTTGTAAAATATTTTTTAATGCTTTTTTTGCCTTGAAAAAAAAGTAGAACATCTTTAACAAGAGAAAAATAATAGTACACAACATACTTTTGTTTGTAAATCTTCTGACATGTTTGTTTTCATATATAACTGTAGAAGTTTTGGTAAAACATTGGCAACAGCAACAGCTTTTGCATGTTCAGGTGTATGACGACCAATTTGTCCTTGAAATCAATCAGTGTGGAATCTAATAGTTTTATTTATAAAGAAAATGAACTCTTACCTAATGCCCATGCTGTAGCAGCTAAAATATGATCTTCCGACTCTTCATTCAATGCAATTGATAATTGATTAATACCCTACACAATATTTAATTTAAAACTGTTGATTAAGTCTAATTTGCTACTATATACATACTTTTGAGACTATAACAGCCATGGCTAAACTTTCTGTATGTGCCGCTGTATAGCCCAACATCATTATTCCTGGTAAACGAACATTTCCTTTTGTTGAGCCAACATAATCAACAATAGCTGCAATACCGCCCGCATTGACGATCATTTGAGCCAACTATTTCATAGCAAACAAGAGATATTTGACATAGACTTTACAACGCATCGACAAATGTTTTACCTCTGGTGTATGTTTAACAATTTCGCGAATAAGTGTTGCACAATTCTTTTTTTACGTATTCGTCAGGATCATTCAGACAGGCGAACGCAGCTGGAAATATTTCTGCTTCAACAACCATTTCAGCTAAATCAACACTATGTTTAGCAATTTGACTTAATGCAGAAAATACTTGACGCTGAAAGATAAAATATGATTAGAACAATATGAATAAATTTGTGTATTTACTTTTAATTGTGCGTCTGGGTTCAGGATCATCTGTGCTAAATGAGCAATAGCTCCAGCATCCACCACCGTTTGAGCTAATTCTGGTGAATGTTTAGCTATGTCACTGAGAGCTGATGCAGCGACACGTTTCAAGGCAATCTCGGGTTCTTGCAAACATAATACCAACAGTGGAACACCACCAGCGTCCACAACATGTTGAGACAATTCTAAAAACACCAAATAAAAGATTAAATTGTCTTCTTTTTCTAAAAACATACCTCCATTATGTCTCGCAATGTATCCTAATGCCCATGTAGCTGCCTCTTTTACTGACGGATCAAATTCTTCCAAACACACAACAAGTGCATCGAGTGCTCCGCAATCAATTACTGATTGGGCTAATTGCGGTGAATGTTTGGCAACAGCGCGTAGAACAAATGCAGCAGCTTTCTTATAAAATCGCTAAAAAAGATATGAAAACTATCAATTAGAAAGAAATGGAGTGAGTTATTATAGTTTTACATTTTGCTCGGCTAATGAATAAACTAATTGTGGTAGAATATCACCTCTCACCACACTTTCAGCTAAGTGATCACTATAATTGGCCAATCGACCCAATGCTAGAGCAGCAGTTTGTTGAACAGATGGTACAACATCTAATAGTAATGGGCGTAACAGAGCCATGACGCCGGCATTTTGTAAAGTTTCAATATTTTGTGG
This sequence comes from Didymodactylos carnosus, assembly GCA_905250885.1. Classification (NCBI taxonomy): domain Eukaryota; kingdom Metazoa; phylum Rotifera; class Eurotatoria; order Philodinida; family Philodinidae; genus Didymodactylos; species Didymodactylos carnosus. The sequence goes on from CAJNOQ010005953.1 coordinate 5,736, forward strand.
ACGAGTGGCTAAATCAGCGACTGCTTGTACAAATGTTAAACGGGCTTTCTGATATTGTTCAAAAACTAAACAGCATCATAAGGTAACTGTTACAATGTTATCGTGAGTGTGATATGATTGTGTGGATGCTTCTGGTAGTAGTGGTTAACATAGACTTCTGAATGAGGGTTGATCCTTCGGTGATTTTATCATTCTGATTCGATTAAACCAGACTGATTGGTAGCAGACAAGATAAAGAGTTTCTATACAAACCTTGTAATGTGTGTCTTTGGCTCATTTTGTATCTTTTTTGCGACTAACGTTGCCAAGAACGCATGAAAAACGTTGCGTATATCTATCAATGTTATTCTTATTTTCGTCAAAACATACCACCATTATACTATTTTTAGTAGCTGTTGCTAGGGAGACACCTTGTATCAACTTGTTCGAGTATTGAAGAGCTATATAAAACTGCTTCATATTGTGAGTTCAATCTAAGTATTTTTACTGGAAAATAAAATTCTGGACACAAATATCAGACCATTAAATGATGTCGCTTTATTACAGAAAGAGGTTGTAGATAGTTACTGGTCGTGTTACAAGTTGTTCACTTTGATAATTATTTACAACGCTTGACTTAGTCATTTTTCTACGCAGCGTATAGTGTTATGGAAATCAAGCTTCTTTCAATTACACAGGTGTAGACCGAAGAGTGATTCAAGAATTTATCACTCTTACCAAGAACTCTGTGCAAGTTCAATGTCGAAAGCCAAAATAGAAAAAACTATAAAAGTAACGTACGTAGTATTTGTCAAACATTGAACAGTGGTATTGTCAAAAACATATTAAGACCGCATCTTTGAATGTGATCAACAGCATCCAAATTCTTACAGTAGAAAACGGTAAACTACTATTACTTGTCAATCTCCTTCAATATTTAAACTTTCGATTTTATTACGGAATATTAGGTGCACTCGTCTAATGAGGCGAGATATTTTCTGTTCGTTATTTGACCGACCTGGTTTTTCTCCACAAATGTTCTATGTGTTTGCAGATTATCAAAGGACGTCGTCAGATAAGACCCGAAGTCTGCCATCCCCATAACTGTCAACTTTTATCGTATGGTTGGAAAGCCTTGATCCTAACGCACAAGAACCTGTCATTAGATTTCCTCCAAAACATCTGGGCACAAGAAAACTGAAGCATTTCGGATTTAGGTGTTCAAATGCTCAGTAATTCCGTAAAATGGTTATTACTCCGAAAATAAAGGATATTTTCACAATCGGCTTTCGCCATTAAACTCAGCACACTTTTTTCTACTGCACAGCATTAATCAGTGCCACTCTTTCTTGATTATTGTTGAAAAACATTTGACCAAGGGTCCAAAAATCGTATATGGGACGAAGCGCTGCCCATAGTAATTCTGATAATTGTACATTAGTTTTTCTGTAAAATATTTTATCGTAATAATAATTGTTGGTGTGCAAAACCCCAACTGGAGATTATTTTTGTTATAGCAACTTATAAAGGGCTAACGTGTTACCACGAACGTGTAACCGTCAAAGAAAAAATGTTTAACATAGAAAAAATGTTAAAAAGACTTAGACAGGGATCTTTAGCCACGAATAACATCAATGGAAAATTGAAAGAACTTAAAAAGCCCGAAAAGTTTCTTATCTTTTACTTATTAGCGCCACCTATAGCTCGTCAAAATTGAAGAGAAGCTGAGAAAAATCCTAATGAAGGCTATTGAAAATAGTAAAACATACAATTTAGCAAGTTTTTAACAGAGTAGATCCTCAAATGGCCTCGAGAACTGTGTCTAAAAGCTTTTAGTAACGGCGACACAAGCATTCGAGACATTCTTTTGCGACACAGTTTTCTCACAGAAGCTGCGACACATTTTACTGCAACACAAAATGCGACACAATCTAGTTCCGATTTCGATGGCACTTACAGTGATTGATGCTTACTGTCCACCTAGCTTATGCTAAAAATTTGAGATCTAAACGTTGAAGCATTGACGTGTTATCACGTGACAACGGGCAAAATGGGGCTCTTAGCAAAAGCGTTAGGGCTTTGTTGTCGGAAGAAGCAGAAAGCTGCGAGTGGTTTCAAATGAAAGTAAACACCTACATCTAAAGTTAGTCCGTAATGATTTTTGAATTTCTCTTTCGTTCATTCTCGACACATATTTTAAGTCAGAACTGTGAAAATAACTCTGTACTAATTCGGTGGAGTATTTGCCACTTATTTGTACACAGAAAGCGAAATTCAAAAACTGCCACGGACAAAATTTAGACAAAGGTCTTAGCTTGGAAATAAAAAAGATGATGTTTTACGATGAATCGTCTACGGGAAGAGATAATTTTGCTCTGCTAAAACGATGTTCTGAAAAAAAAAGTTCCTTATTTCATTTATTCTCATAGCGGTTATTTGACCGCTAGAAAACCTAGCAGAAAACGACACATATTCTGAAAAAGGAGACTTTAGCCTACCTAGCTGAACAAGAAACTCAATTTCAATTTTTCTATAAAAATCATCGATTTCTGAGGGGGCTTAAATGTGTTATTTCGTCTAAAGTAGATTTTCACTAGTTTTTTAGAATTTTTAATGAAAAAAAACATTGTTTTAAAGTTCAACGTGGTCGATAATCTATGCTCCAGTTGTCCGGATGATTACGACATATGATATCATACCAGACCTTAGACGATTCGCAAAGAATCTGACGCTACGTCCGAACCACAATAAATGAAGAGTAGGAATGACGTTCATTTTCGAGAAGATACTTGCCACTATCTATTTGCATATAAAAAGCAACATATATGTGTATTTTAACTTTCAATGTTATGATTCCATTTTTTAGAGATCTCATGAAAAATCGTTTTTCTAAAATAAATTGGATTCTTCGCTACAACTCTCTTTCGATTTCAACATTTTCGAGCAATTTTCTTTTTGCATATTTCTGCTCGCTTTTTTATCAGAATAATACAGAAAAGCAGATGTAGTTGAAAAGAATGGCACCTTTCAATTTGCTTAGTTATACATTCGACTAATAATTGAGTTACCATAGGATTACATGAAATAATTCATGTCCTTAAGTATTTAACATTTTACAATGAATAAAAAAGTTTTGTCGAATTGGTAACAATTTGGCAATATGTACGTAGAATAGACGGTTCGAATACAATCCCCATTACTAGGAAGCTGTGACATGAATATTAATCATTCATTTTGCTTGACTAGATTCATAAAATTTCTGTTTTTGTTTGCTATCAAACATGTTATTATAAAATATTCTATTGAAAATCTTCAAGAATACCTCTATTTTAATAGAAAATGCTCGAACAAATTTACGGTAGATTTAGTATATAGCAGAATCTATCCTTGAGTATTATAGTTTTGTTGTGTTTGCTTCATTTACTTGCGATAAATGTATGAGTAATATAGTTATAACTATGAACACTATATAAGCAACGGTAAATGTCGATTCTATAAACATACCAACAATTATAAATCAAAATTGCGGTAGTTTAAATAAGGTAACCACGTTCTACACTAACTGTTTAAAGTCTTAACAAATTAGAAACTTGGATTAGTGTGAAAAACCAGAGCTGGCTAAGTCAGGACTTTTTCAAGTCTCAAGTCAACAAAAAGATTCTCTAAATCAAGTCTGACTTGACTTGTACTTAAGGCATTTTTGACTTGACTTGTCCAGCTCTGTGAGAAACTATCATAAAATGTTGTAGAAGTAATTGGTATTCTGCAACTCCTGTCTTGACTTATCTGAATCTGACAGGGGAGATAAAGGATCATAATAGTATCTTTGTTCTTAGGTGTTTTTGTAATCATGCGTACAGGTATCATTTTATTCTTCTGTTTGGTTCTTATTGCGATCGTTCATGGTAACAAACGAATGTCACTTGGTGATGATGATGATTTCGATAACAACATGGAATTATCAGTGGCTGAAGCAAGATCATTTTTAGAAGAACGTGGCTTTGATAATAGTGACAGTTCTGACGATGATGATAACACCGTAAGCATTGCTGATTCACTAAAACGTGCTCAAGGTGATTGCGTTCGATGTAAAGGCAAAATTGCAATGTGTTGTTGGCCAAATTTTTGTAAAAAACATTTTATTAGATTGAATGAATGTGTCGAAGTTAAAGTCAGACGTTGAATTTGAAGATCAAAATCAATGGATGATGGAATTTTGTTCTCGTAAAAAAATTATATTTTTCGATTTTTTTGCTGTTTTTAGATATTTATGCGACTTAGTGTATATTAAGAGAAAAACGGCTTAGTAAGAGAGCAAAAGTGTTTATTTATGAACTAAATAAATATTATTAGATAACCATAAATATCTTTTCAGTATTATAGTACAATAGAAAGATCTAATTTTCTATGATGAAAAGAAAGATTAGATCATTTAATGTTATACGTTATCATACGTACAAACTAATTTTAGTCTAGTTGTCATTTACAAAATATACAAAGAAAATAATCTTATTCAACATGATGTAAATAATACCGTTTGAATATTCACTGATTAGATAGATTTTATAATTATTATTTTAATGAGATCTCTGTTACTGATACAACTTACATAGGATTTAGTTTGTCTACGTGCGATTTTATTCTAGTGGGTTTTTTTCTGTCATTAGTACCTATGTTCAGAAGAATATTTGATCTTATATATTTAAAATAACAACATTTAATAGGTGAGTCAATACAAATTCATTACTTCAGGAGGATATTTGTCTATTGCGTTATATTCCGTCATTGAGGATTACTTACTACTATACGAACCAAAATTATAAATATGAAATAGTACTTGAATATCAGTCTATTGTGTAATATGCGAACGGATGGTTACTTATCTTGATAAAAGGCTATTACAATGGGATTATGTACATTTGTAGTTCAGATTAGCCAACATTATTCACACACTGTTCGATAATTTACTCTCGATTTAAAAACTACTAAGCTAAAATTTTTTTTGCTCATCAAATAATTGTGCTCAAGTGTCTAGATTATATTTGTTTGTGATATCTGAAAGGCATACATAAAAGAAGTGGTGTCCACAGTGTTAACCAACATAAATCGTTTTTCATATCGTTATACGAATAGATCAACCCTCAATTAATCGATTCTAAGGTAAGACACACTTAGTTAGTTTCGTTGTAAATGATAAGTTATTTTTTTCCATAAATATCACAACTGAAATTAATTCGAATTATTGGATTGACAGCATATTTCTATGATGAAAACTTCTTCGGTTGATTATTATGCGTTTATTTGTAACTGCTTATGATATTCTCCTTCTATATTTTCATGATGAAGATTGATAGATCAGCGGAAGAAATATCCAATACAGCAAAACGTCCGCTATACGATACAGCCTTATATTCAAAGCTGTTTTCAACTCGTTTATACCGTTTACCACAGAACTTGTAAGTTCTATAACAATCTGTAAACAGATTGTTTACTAATATTGTTACTAGAAAACTTTAAATAGACGTTATTCATACTTCGAGTTACTTGAGTTAAAAGTAAATAGTTTTTTCACGAGTTATCTTTGATTTCGATTTGGTATCTGATTTCCGTTACTGTTGCTAAGTCTTCGAAGTACCATCCTCTAGAAATTGGATATCTCGAGATTTAGTTAAAACTTTTGAGAGAAGAGATTTTACAAAAAAGATTATTTTATAATTCTGGAATGTATTCGAAATTCTACAGTATTCGACATAAAAGTTCCATATCTTTTCTCTAAAAACTTGTACACATATAAAACTCGACGCACTCTTCAATTCAGACGCATTAAGATCTCTTCATTCGAAAGTTTTGAATGGATCTCGAGACATCCGATTTCTGCAGATCGGTGGAAAGAACGGTGCATTATATTTAGAAACGAGAGTCAACAGAAAAAACTACTCATACAATATTATTCATCATTCGTATGCAATGCGTACAACATTCATGCAAAATATATATCATATGCATAATAAACATGAAAAACTGAATTGACTGATATATTATTCACATGATTAGTATGTAACTTTTATTCTTCATATAAAATTGTAAGATCCATCTAAAGCATTCAAAAAAAGCGATTCTACATAGCTTATAATTTAGTGGGTAGATTTTGCAGAATATAAAACTTTGAAGAATGATATCAGCAATTTTTATGTGGCTACTAGCAGTAATTTTATCTAATAAATAAGGTTACATACTAATCATATGAATAATATATCAGTCAATTCAGTTTTTCATGTTTATTATGCATATGATATATATTTTGAATGGATGTTGTATATTGCATACGAATCATGAATAATATTATTCAAGCAGTTTTTTTCTGTTGACTCTCTTTTCTGAATATAATGCATCATTTTCTTCTATAATATACGCTAGTCTGGCAAAGTATAAAAGATGAAATATTGAATAACGCTTTTAGCTTGGTTGGAAGAGTTACTAGGTAGCCCTGATTAAATCATAAAGAAGAACACTCATCATAATCCAATGCTTTAAAAGCTGACTTGTATCCAGTGGTTAGGGTTGAATCTAGACATCTTTCAAGGATGAAAAGGTAGATTATCAGAGAAAAACATCAAAAACAGTTTGAAAATCATTTTGAATTGTTTTGTTTTTTGCTCATCGCTTTTCGAAAGAGAGTGGATGATTTCGTGCAAAAGCCTTTTAATGAGAGAGTACAAAGCTACTGGAGAGCCAGTTGTGCTCTGAAGTTAATTAATCTGAGAAAAATGAGAAAAATCTGTCTTCTACGGGATAAATCGGTATTCCAGTGCGAAACAAACCCTCCATCTATCATGATGTAACGATGATTTGAGATAATACTCAAAACAAAGGATGTAGGTGGATGAACCAGAAAACTTTTCGAACATTTTTTTAGAAAAATAGAATATTTTAAGATGATGTAACCTTATAATATTATAAATTCATGTGTTTGTACAGTTTGGGATCAGTTTTAGTTATCAGTTTATTACCTTATCAGTTTGGTTACTTTGAAAATAGAGCTTGCATAGAAGGAGTCAGATTAGCGATCTGAGAAACACGACAAATGGCGCATTAACCGGAAAAGCATGCTGGTCACGAATATGTCACTTAAAATTGAAAAAATTTGGATCTTCATTCTAGAAAATTAAGTATTTTATATAGAGAACATAAGCGTGGTTACTCAGATTTAAGGATATCGTCGATTCAAAACTTGATTTTATCACGCCTTTATCATTCTTTCTGCAGTTTTTGAAAAAAAGCTGAAAAGAGTAATAAATTATACCAGATATATAACACTCTATGTTTTATCGAATGATCGTTTTAAAACAAAAAAAGCTTTTCTGCATATATATACCGTCCAAAACGAGTGAGAATCAGGATCTATTGACATTCCGGAATATGAAAACTCAATTTTCACTCAAAACTTACACCAAGTATGTGATCAGCATCAATAACTGAATCCGAGCAAAGGTGGAACCGATCCAGCCAGACCGGTATCCGACAGGACCGGGTCGGTTGAAAAAATCAGCCGGACGGGTAGACACCGGTTGAAACTTTTGAAACATCTGCTCTTTTTCGTCAAAAAACTAAAATTTCACGTCTTTTCCACTGAGAATAAATAAGACGATGTTCCAGACAGATATTATTTTCATCACTGGTTTTAACGTTAAATGTTATGCAGACTTCAGATGTATCTATGTTATATTTGGCTTTCGGATGATTCGTTATATATAAAAAACTGTGTTTTCAACAAAATTGAGATAAAAAAAAATTTCCAAATTTTCTTGTAGGAGACTTTGCATGTCAAAGGACGAGGATGTATTTGATCAGAAAACTGTTCCACATTTTTTTGCCTTATTTTGACTGGACTTTTGTCGAAAAGACATTTGCATACATTGCCCAGTTATTCTTATGAAAAATAAGCTCAAAATACATATTTAACCTCGGTTGTTTTGAGATTCTATCAGAGAACGTTGTTCTTAGAAAAAATAACATTTTTGAAAAATCCAGCATAGGTTTCCCACAAACCTTAGTATGAAAAGATAGTCGGTGAAAGACCGAATAAAATACTCTATGAACAATCCTTATACATCATTTCAATACTTTTTTAAGAATAGGAATTTTTTGGAAATTGTCTAAAAATTCCGAGAGAAACATTGTTCAATGCAGTTTTTAACAGTGATTCCAAATATGATGTTGGTTTTGAGAAAAAATTGAAATTTGATGGTGAAAACCGCAAAATATGAGTGCATTTCCTTGATTTTTCTCGTATTTAAATTATAATGGACTAAGCCAATGGTATGTAGAGTTTGTTTACTGAAAATATTGTACAGCTTTCCAAGAGCTATTTTTCTATACTAAAGACTAGTTGCATCCTCTCTTGCTTATGAGAGAAAATGGGAAAATATGATCACTCAAGCATAGTCACTACATAGGGAATGCTTGAAAATAAACCATTTTTCCTTAGTAATATGGTATGTAACTATGGTTCATATACCATTTTATTCAGTTTTTCAGTGGGTATTTTTCTATATCAAATACAAGTCGGATCATTATTTGCATATGGAGAAAAAAGTACTTAGAACATCACTGATATCGCCTTTTTAAGTGTAATTTGTCTCTTGTAGAAACTATAAGTGACTCGGCCAATGATGGTTAGAGATTCTTTATAT
>CAJNOQ010005954.1:0-14406 GCA_905250885.1 Didymodactylos carnosus
ACTGTAGTTCTTTAGCCTGTGGAATAAAACAAAGTGGAACCGGTGGGCTTCGCTTGCGGTCTTCCTCAGCCACATATACTTGAGTGAGACGATCTAACGGCTGCCGCTTGAAACGTTCACTCGGCAAACTTATAGCACAATCAATACCGAACAAAAATATAAACTTGTAATATTTCCAAGTGACAATACATTTTCTATTGTTAATAATAAACAATGTTCAAATTCAGAACATGATGGGTTAATTATTGTACAAAGTGGCAGTAAAAAGTATCCGCCAATGGTTTTCAAAGAAGGTATCAGATGAACGTGCAGTATTTAAAAAAAATGTGAAAGTTATCTATTGTCTGTTTTTCTCTCTACTTTAGGTACAATGGCTGAATTACATGAAGCACAAAAACTATTAGGAAAAGCCATTAATACAGATATTAAATTTGATTATGATCCAGAACAAGAAAATAAAATGAGAACAAAAACAACAACAGTTGTTAAATCACAATCTAGTAAGAATATTGATTCCATTCTTCACTGGTCAAAGCGTGTTATCTGTGATATTTTTCTCCTATCTTTACTTTTAGAAGAACCAACAATTACAAGTTTATTAGACATTCCATTCGGAGGTTTGAGTAAGTAAATTCTTATTCTACTCTGTGAATTTTTTGTTTACGATTTCAATTCTTTCCAGGAAAAGCATCAAAAAATGTAACTATTAATTCACAATCGAAAAATGTACATAGTACATTAGGTATGAGCAAAAAAGGTTTTTGTTTATAGCATGGCTGTTTTATTTTACTTTTACGTGGCTATCTCTCCCGCAATGTGCTACGGGACTGACTTCGGAATTCCGATTTGACACTGAGAATGAATTTTGGGGGCAAAATGTGTGCTACATCTTGTCTGCAAGATTGAAATACTGAGACGCGGAACTGCTAAGCAAAGGTGTTCAAATTTCGGCAATCGCCTCAGGAAAGCATTTTGAAAGTGTGCAAACAAAACTTGTTCAGCATCAAATTTCGAAGTTCCTCAGAGCTTTTTCCAAATTTCAGAGTTTTGCTCCAAAATGCTTGCTTTGAGCTAAAGTAGCCGTAGGTGCACGTAACGCAAAGATGAAGTGAAATTTTCTTTGACTTTATTATACATTAAATATATCAAACATAAAAAATTTCAGTTGATATTTGCATTACGTGCCCCTTACTTATAGCTGTAAAATTCCATCGAGAAGGTGCAAGTGAAATTTCTGCACTAAACTTCATTCGGAAACAATGAACACGTTTTCTCCTGATACAATTTAATTCCTCTATCGAAGTACGCTGGAATCAACTCGTCGTATAAAAAGATAAAGTTTTTATTGAACTTTAAAAAATGGGGCAAAAAACCCCCAAAAAAAGATTGAAAAATTTTGTATCAAGAACTAAAAGTTCGGGATTCGAACTTTTTTGGGAGTATCCTCTACAAGCTGGTAAAAAACTAGGTGGGGGACCCCCTCCTTAAGCGATCTTTCATTTAAAACGCTACTTTTCTTCCATAAAAAGTGAATTTACTATTTACTTTGAGGTGCTGATGATAATCTTCATTATTTAAAACAATCAACTAATAATTATGATAGTGATGATTGTGAAGATCTAAGATCACCACCACAACAACAACATAGCAAACGTACAAAAAAAACAAATACAAAATCTAAACGTCAATGTACATCATCGTCCAAAAAGTCTACCTCACCAAATACAAGCATATCAACTCCATCATCTATGTTTTTGCTTGATACACAACAATTGGAATATGAGAAGGATGACGATAGTGATTATGAAAATAAACCACCACCACGAAAACAATCAAATCAAACAACACCATCTTCATCATCAATATCAATTCTTCGAACACCAAAACCATTAACTGGTAGAAAAATTCTTAGTACAAATTATGATAATTATGAGGATAATGAACAACCATCACAAAAAGAACTCGTATGTTTATTAAAACAATCATTATTAAGTAATACAAAAATCGAAGATAAATATTTAAAACAAATATTGATCGGACAAGAAAGACAAGAAAATATGATTAAAATGTTATTTGAAAATCAAAAAAAAATACAAAAAGCATTATGCAAAAAAAAGGTAATAAGAGTCGCTTTCTAAGAAAGTTAGACAGATGTTGGGGAAAAAGTCTCATTTAGGGCTGATCTCTCCTTGTGAGTACAGCGTAATTATGAACAACCTAGAAAATATTACGATCTGAAACCTTTTTTCGTAAGTTACCAGAGCCACATGGTTCAAAAGTGATCCAGAGTGAAAATTTAAAGACGTTTTCTAGTAAAATCATGCACAAATTAATGGTGTATTTTTACATACCAGCACTGTTAAAGACTGCCTGTTACGGAACGTTCTTTTTACATAATATTACATACTTTTATATTTATTTCTTCCCGTTTAGATATATATACCATTAGAAGAACCCAATGTAGAACAACCAGTTGAAGAAAAAAAATTTCAGACAGTAATGGTACGTTCAAACAGCTTTAAACAAAGTGAAGAAAAACATGTGAAGAAAAACTCTTTGAAGAAAAATGTTTTTCATGCTCTTTTTTGTAGTAATCGACTAATCGTAAGACTTGTTTTCATTTTTCAGATATATAAAAATCCCAATGATGGCCATGATGTTGATTTATTAACAATAACTGGTGTTAGACAAAAGATGAATTTATATGTAACATCATTAATTGATATTGTTTTTACGAAACAAGAATTATTGGAACTTGATGCAACAAAAATCAAATTTAATGATGGTTATAAATTAATACAAGGTTCGACTAAGAACTTTTTTAGCTTATTTGTTTAACGCACAAATAATCTCATATATTGCTAATCACATCTTCCTTTTTTAGAAGCTGTACGAAATAAATTTCGATTATTGGATGATATTTTTAAAACTGAATGGTGTAATTTACATGAAACATTTTTAAACAAACGTCGGGATATTAAGAAAGGTTTAAAAAAACAACAGGCAACAGTTCAAACGAATCCTTCAACACAAGCTTAAAATTTAATATCTTTCTTTTTATAAGAACATGTGCATTAAATGACTGAAGTGATCTGGACTAATTTATTTTTTCTATTTTTGCTTTTCTTATATAACTCATGTGATAAAACTTCTCTTTTACTTTTCTTATTTCTCCATTCTTTTGCTTATTATACGCTCTGAACATGTGAAAAATACAAAAATTAGTAAATAATAAACTAGATTCGAAACAGTAACACAGAATTCAAATTCAACAATACGGCAAAAAGAAGGATGGGGTTGGCATTCGATCCACTATCGTGCGTTCATTAAGGCGATAATATAACATTAATTTCCTGACGGGATCACGGCAATCCCGCGGGATCCCGATAGTTTTTGAGCGGGATCCCGAACAGGATCTCGCGGGATCCCGACGGGAAATTGCCGGGATGAAAGACATGGGTGCTTTTTCATACACCGTTCAATAGACAATTGAATGGTGATTCCGAATATCATGTCCCGGTTCTTCAAAACCTTAGTCGATAAATGGAATTTAATCTTGTCTATAACAGCAGAAACTTTATATCCGTTACAGTCCTCTAGCAAATTCTTTGTATAAGTTCAAAATTTCTTGCTGCTAAAATACGATTCATAATACCGATAGATGGTAACAGTTTCTGTAGAAATGAAACATTATGTAATATAAGAAAAACCAATAAGGATCAAAGAATAGTAGCTTAGCTTTGAAACATGTTCAACTCCAAAATGGGATCGACTTGGAGCTAGACCAAATAATCATACTGCTGCTGTTTCTTTATCATCTTCCACACCCTCATCTCAACCTGTTCTCACTTCTACAAAGTCGAAGAAAAAACAAACAGTTAGTGCTAGAAAACGTGGACATTTATTGGAAGATGAAGACAATGATGATGTAGATTCACATTAGAGTGATAAATAAATATTTATTTATTTTCTTTCAAAAAAATTGGTAGTCATAACGGAGCGCATGTAAGGAATAGGGAGAATAAAAGCTAACACTAGAGTTAGAATAGTAAAAAGAGCAGCAATCTTGATTGCTTGAATTTATCGAGACGTTCGTTATGCATCAGCGTGGACTGCAAGGCCAGCATATCACTTCCCATTCTCTCAAAGGTGAGCAAACCTGAACACAATTTCGAACACCCTGTCTTTTTCCTTATGTCCGGATCGTAACGAAAAAGTGAGATGAAAGCTAAGTTTCCCAAAAAATGGCCTTATCGCAAGTTATCGCATCTCAAACTCTCAAATGATAAGCCCAAGGCAGATTTTAATGAATATTGGAAATTACATCAATAGTAAAGCTAGCAGTATAGTTCATATACTTCACATTGCCATCTTGATCAAAAGACAGAGGTGACCAGTAGGTAAAATCATGTCCTTTGGCACCATCTGGAGAACTTTGCCACTTGTTACCTTGCCACAAATATCCATAAACTTCATCTCCAGTAGTTTTAAACTGTAGAACGTTGAACTGTTGAGCATGACCTTCATTCCCTAGATTATTCATCGTTCTAAAAGGACCGAGAGGAGACGAAGAAGTATAGACGGTGACAGAGGACCCTTCTGCGCAGTAACAACAACACTGACCGAATACTGCATAGTAGATTCCATTGCGGTTGAACATTGCGGGGGCTTCGACAAAGGTCTCACCAAAATATCCACTATTAAACTCTTTACCTAGTGAACTGAGATAGTCATCGGACAGTTTCTCTACAGACATTAAATGGTTCGGATTGTAAATACTACCATCAATATGTGCAGTATAAATGATATAAGCATCCCCGTTATTATCCTGAAAGAGATTCAAATCTCCCGTATTTTCCCATGCTAGAGTAGTAACCATATCAGTGACCAGTTGAAAGGGACCTTGAGGTGTATCCGATATGGTCACAGCATACTGCGACTGAGAGACACCGGTACCTGTAGCTGGCAGAAAATTAAACCACATAATCCACTTCTTCGTCTTCGGGTTTGGTAAGACGCGAGGACTGAACAGTATTCCTTGGGTCTTCATTGAAGACATCTGAAAGGCGTATCCGCGAAATGTCCATGAGGAGAGATCTGTCGAAGTATAAAGACTAACATTATGATTGAGTTGGAAACCGCATCCACCTGTGTGCCATTCGGTACAACCTGATGGACCCGAAGGTTCTTTGCATAGGCCGTAACTTGCACCATAGTAGTAGTAGAGACCGTCATACAGAAAGATATTACCATCATGGGCATCCATTATATTTCCATCCATATCTCGACGCGGAATTATATTACTGATCGTCACTTTACGGCATGTGATGATCCTGACGACTGCAATTAAAAGCATAACGACGACAATGAGATATGTGCCCATTATTATGCTGCTAAATTTGAAAAAAAAATGAAAAGAAAATGATTATTTCTTGTGATCGTAGCGCGAGTATCTTCAGACGATTTCTCATTCTCTGTTGACGACTCTACATGAAACAGTGGTTACGGCGTAGTTTGATAAAATGCCTTTTTGTTCGTCTCAGCAAATTAAATTCTTATCAGTTCAGGCAAAATGCTTCAAACTTAGAGCTGATCACTGAGCGTTACAGGGCACGCAGTCCGACTGGGTGCACGTTTAATGTTCTTGCAGTAATATCGACCGATTCTTGTTCTATGGCTACTAACTACGATTTTTGCTGTTTTACGTCAGACCCAGTTTTTAACTGGTAAACTGGTACTCGGTCGGTCTGGCATCCAGTCCGACCGATACGCAATTAACTGAGAATGGCACATATCTCATCATTATGAACATCGTCAACGATCATATACACAAATTTCAGTCAGTCGAGTACCCAGTTAACTGGGACTGATGCATATCTACTGAGGATGAACTTTTCCACATTTTTTTCTTACCTGCAGTATTCGCTGATTTAATAATAACTGGTTCGCAGCCAGGCGAAGCAGTGTTTAAAACTTTTATAGGGGTTCGACGACGAATATGAAATTAAGAAAATTTTCTTCTACTTCTTACTACTTTTTCTGGTTTTTTCTCGACTTATCATTCTGCTGTTATCATCATAAACAAAAGTGATTCAGGTAAATTATTAGGCGATGTCACACCTTGGAGAAGAAAACTGATAAGAAGAATAAATAATTCTTTGCGTTTACCGTAGTAATGACAAGGTTTTCGACCGACGGAAGCCCGCAGAAGGGAGAGAGCAGGTGAGCCTGATTCCCGTACATGTTTCTGATCAGAGATATTCTGTTATACAAACTCAAGTTCAAGCGGCCTTATCTCCAACAATCAATAATAAAATCAACAACAACAACAACAACGTCAGTCGATCGAATCAAGGAAAAGTCTTAAAAGTAATGACTTTCAACAACACTGCCAGACGGTGGTGTTTAGTGAGCAAATGTTTCAAATAGATGTTTCATTTCAGAGCGAAAACATTTGAGATAAGATAAGGTCGCTTGAACTTGAGTTTGTATAATAGAATATCTCTGATCAGAAACATGTACGGAAACCAGGCTCACCCGCTCTCTGCGTTCTGCGAGCTTCCGTCGATCGTCGACCTTGTCATTACTGCTGTAAAGAAACACTTTATTTTGAAAGATCTCGTATCAAAAGTTTCTCTTTTTCACTCTTCCTTCATATAGAAAGCGCTACATAAGAGTCCACCGACATTAAGATGAATTATTTGTAGGATTTCGAAATATGAACTGTTTGATTAACCCTTTTTAAAAATTCCTTGTGCTTTTTTACTCAAACTGGAAAATCCTTCGCTAATTGAAAAACCAAAAAAGATGTTTCCCTAAACCAGACACGTTTAAGAAAAACCCTTCTGATTTTCACCAAATCTAGAGACCATCTAAAAAGATTTTCACCTTCGAGACCATCTAAAAAACACTTTTTAATTTTTTCGTCAAACAGAAAAACACTTTTGGTTTTTAAATACGCTTTTTACGGTTTAGGATGATAGAAAAGGCCTTACTTGCCAAGTACTTTCACGAAGTACTTAGCAATAAAAGCAAGTATTTTATCATTAAGAACTACGTCTGAAAGCAGATCGCAAGTGAGAAATTTTGAAAACACTTGCCAATTTTTCCAAGTTTAATCGATATTTATTTGTCAGTATTTTTCCAAGTACTTGCATCAAGTACGTTCTCTAGGGAAGACCGTTCTCTATTATTGTTTAGTATAAAAGCAGGTTTTCTTTTTTCTTTGCTCTGTTTGTTAATGATTAAATCATTGTCAGTGCATAAAAGTTGAATTTTGGAGGTAAAAAGTGAAGAAAAAAGGTGAAAGAGTAAAAATATCTCTAAAAGACATCAACAACCGTTACTGTTTGTTCTTTAAGTTCTTGTTCTTAAGGCGCAGAATACATGGTGGTCTCAGTATTTTGTATTTTTCTCGTGTTTCTTCAGGACTGTAAGATTAGTTTTTCTTTTAACAGATGCGCCGAGAAATACTGTACAAAACCATACTTAAACTTTAATTTCAGAACTTCAATCAGAGCTCAGAGAACTCAGTTCTTTTTGAATGTGCTCTTTCTGGTAGTCTGGAAAAGAAGTCTTTTAGAGCAGATGGTGTGCTGGAGAACGAAATTACAAAAATACGTTAAAAATTAACAGTCACACGTTTCCAACAATGTACCCAAGCAAGAAACATGATCGAAGTTTTGCTTTTGAAGTTAGGAAGATAAGAGAAACCTTTTCTGATCAAAACAAAACACATCCGATCGAAAAAGCTTTTGGTTTGATGAAGTTATGGGAGTTTTACTGAAAGCACCACTATAGCCAGAATTCAAAAAATTTATGAAAAAATACGTGAGAACAGATAAAAAAATGATTACTTTTCCATGGATTTTGATGTGGAAAATTTTGAAGTGTAGCTAAAAGATAGAGCGAAGTCACGGCTACATAATGGATAATGCAGGCCTTCTCACTATTAAAATGTTAACACAAGAAATCGTTTTTGGCTTTAAAAAGTTTTCATTTTTTTTGCCTTTCCTATAAGTTGGATAGTTTTCTTGATTGAAGCTCTGAAATTAAAGTTTATGTATGGTATTGTAGAGTGTTTCGCGGCGCATCTGTTAAAAGACACTAACCTCAGGGTCCTAAAGAAACACTAGAAAAATAGAAAATACTGAGACAGCCATTCATTCTGCACCATTGTTAACTATGGAACTCACCCACAAACACGATGTTCATTCCAATCAATTTTTGGTACATAGGCATGATTTCGAACAAAATGTAATCTTGTTGGAGTCCAAAAACCACGTTGAATTTTTTTTGTCCAAGGTAGCTCATAATTGAACGGATGATTCCCGGTCAGTCGAATTAGTTCTGGATCACGTTCGATCCAATTATCGGGCGTATTCAAATCACGCAAGTCAACAATTTTCGTCTCCCTATTCATCGTATATGATAGTTAAAAAAGAAGTGTCACTCTATACAAAATATTAGTCGTAAAAAGAGTGAGAATAGAATGCGCAGTCTCTTTTTATACTTTTGCGTTCTGTCACAAATACAGCGATAAGGCAAAACTTTTCATTTTACGGCTTATTCAAGCGTAACGCTGTGACATTTTTGACACAGTAATTTGAGCTTTCTCAAATACTGTAAGAGCTAGAAACTTCGTTCTTGTACCATTCGACGCCGCTCACCANATTCTATTTTTTGGTATAAAAATGAAGGTATGTGGTTAAAGACTCGAATTTTTAGAACCGTTTTTCGGCGCGTGACGCTGTGACAGAGAAAGGCCCTAAATTCGAAGTTCATCTCATTCGCTCGTTTGCTGCGAATTTAGAAGAGCTAATAAAAGCGCCTCAAGCAAAGTTTGTAGAGGAGTAAACAAGCTATTGATTGCTAAAAAAGAATCTTTCCAATGAGCGTTCCATTCCTCAATAATTGTGCTTTATCGTCGTGACGCTGTGCACACGTTTTTCCCAACAAAGTTTGGAGCACTAAACATTGTTCAAAGGATTTCATTTTCACATTGAACTTAGTTTTAGGCATCTAATATAGACTAACGTGAAAATAAAGCTGAAAGAATGTTTTCACTTTCTTAGAATTGTGTGAGAATCTTAAAACTTAAAACTTTATTAAAAGGCTTGTTTTGAGTCTAAACTTCAAAAGAAGTATACCATCTTGTAGAGAATCGAATTCTCTATCGATTAGTATGGCCTTCCATTTCTATTAGGAAAAGTGTCTAGGTGAGGAAATTGAAAATATAGTTTTCAAAAAATGTAAAACTGGATTTTTGGTGCCAAAATCTAACTTTTTTAAAAGAACAATATGAGATTCGTAATCAGCACCAAAAGCTGCATCTAGTGATATGCTCCTTTCAGTTCTACGCTAAAATAACTTTTTCAAAAACCTGATCAGCGAAGTGTCGAGTTACATGGACAAGCCGTATACATAGATTAAGCCAGCGAACAATGAAGAATAAGAATAAGTTAATAAGTCTTTTCAAGTAACTCAACGACAATACATGTTAGAAACTTGCGGTTTGAAGCAAGCGAAAAGGACACTTAAGGGTGAGGGGTTTTGACACATTAATAACAAAATAAAATATAGATCTACTATCCATTCCGAAATATAATGCAGTCGTCTGTTTTCAAATAACTCAAAGACAGCAAATGATAAAAACTTTTATCAATCGTAAGAGGACACTTGAAGCTATACTTTCACAAGCAAAATCTTCTTTCGGAAACATTCGAAAGATCAGATTTCTGTGAGACCTTTGGAAAATCAGTTGGAATTTGCAGAAAACGACACACTAATCTGACGTTTTTTTTTCGTAGATGGATAGTCCGAAGTGTCCTCTACAAAATAAGATCTAAGAAAAAGTTTGGTTTTCCATGGTTTGGGCGCTACGGACCTTGTTCTCAAACGCTTATGACTTCTTTGTCGTTAGGTTTAGACTGTCAGAAATGCATGAAAACATAGGTTGTCGACTATAATGAATCGTCTGGTAAAATTTGTTTGTCAAAAGTGTCAAAAACCTAGTGAACCTCCACCCTTAAGTGTCCTTTTCGATTGCTGCAAACCGCAAGTTCTTAACATGTATTGTCTTTGAGTTACTTGAAAACAACCGAGTGAGTGCATAAAATAAATGATCTTTCCAATATGTACAATAGATTAAACATAAAAACGTGACTTTAACGTGGAAACACAAGGTCAGGTGTTTTGTCAAAAAAGAACATTAGGAAGTAATAGAAAATGTGTGAAAATAAAAATATCGTTTTTTTGGTTACAGTCTGAGTCGAATCGATTCGAAGCCAAATTTGAAATTTCAGAAGGAACGTTGAATCGAATCTGACCGACTATAACTTTGGTCGAATCGAGTCCAATCCGAATGAAGATTTTATTATTCGTTTCGGACTCTTTTATACCCAATTCTTTCATGCAGAATTCAACGGCGACCATGAATATCTGCTTGCAGTATTTTTGCGTGTTCTGTCACAGAAGTTACAGGCAGTCTAATTCACTGGGAAAAGGTCCTAGGGGAAAAATGACATTTTTGTAAGAAAAACTTGCAACCAGAATATGCGAAAGAAAAATTTCAACGACACATCATTTTATCAGAATTTGATGCTCTATTGAATGACACAGAAAAACGTTTTCCGACTAATTTCCTAAAAACATTTTAGCGACAAAGCGTATTTTCCCCAAAATGACAAAACTGTGGTAACATATTTTCATGCGACTGGATAGAGCATTGAAAGCTGCATATTTCCGAATCACCTGGGACTAGTACCAGTTTTCTTTTCGCTGCAGATAAAAATAATGTAGTTGCAGAGTAGTTTTCACGATTTTTTCAAGTTGAAGAAGTTATTCTGAAAAAATATCAGCCTGAACCGGATTTTTCGCCAGACGCAGGAAGTCGAAAGATTTTTAGTGCATCTGACTGACTTTTATAGTTTCTAAGCCAAACCTCATTAGAGAAAACACGATTTTAGGGAACACGATTGTTGTAGCTGTCAGTCAGCAACCTTTTTCGGTCAAGACGCGGACTTTTTGAACCTTTATACCGATGTTTGTGATCAGCTGTTGTTTTCTGCTCTTGCAAGGGCAACATTGATATGCCTACCCACCACCTTCAACATTTTTTCTCCCAAAAAGTTTTAAAGCTACGCCTCAAAATCTGTATTGTACAGACAAAAGACGTCCTGATAAAATGAACATTCGTTTACATTTTTATTAAAAACTCTCTGATTTTTTAATCTCACTATAGCAAATGCAATTTTTCCTTCTTCTTTTTTCACCTTCTGTCCTACTGTAACGGATGTCAAAGCAGAAGAATTTTCTAAACAGCAACGTTATGATCAGCAGTATCTGGTTGAAACGTAGAATGGCCGTGTAGATAATCATAAAATTTATCAAGATGAATTTACGTCACCAACAAACACAGCTGCAGATAAAAATATTTGATTTCATGTGCAGCTGTAACTGTTGATGACATAAATTCATTTTAGTAATAAAAATTTTAATAACGAGTATATTCACCAATAACACCGGTGGTTTCGTTAGTTTTTTAGTTCTAGTTTGAGTAAAAAAGCACAAGGAATTTTTAAAAAGGGTTAATCAAACACTTCATATTTCGAAATCCTACAAATAATTCATCTTAATGTCGGTGGACTCTTATGTAGCGCTTTCTATATGAAGGAAGAGTGAAAAAGAGAAACTTCTGATACGAGATCTTTCAAAATAAAGTGTTTCTTAAGGTTATTGATGTACTGATTTCACCATGTTTTACCGGCTTTTTTATTAAAACGGCAAATTTTCTCGTGAAAATGTCAGTAATTTCTCGACATGAAAATTTGAAAAAAAACAAAGGTGCTCGGATAGGATAAAAATGAATGATAAAAATTTTAAGAATGTCTAGTTGCTGTCATCCCACAGCGCAACTTCCTGTACGGAAATTAAAAACATGATTACATGAAACTAACTGTAGAAATGTATCTAGAGCCTTATGGCATATTACATGTCCAAACTAAAAAGGCATCCATTGCAGAGAAATTTCACTTTTCCTAAATCAGAGGCAAAAAAGTCGGAATTCTGCCTGTACCTTTCAAAGTTCTCCATCAGAACACACTTTTTATGCAATAAAAACTACATGTTCGGAGTCAGCGTCGACAACTGAGTCGAATAATGTGATGTACCTTTTTATCCTATCCGAGCACTCTTATTTTCTTCGAATTTTCATGCCGAAAAATTACTGAGCTTTTCACCGGACAATGAAATCCAGCTGAAATTTTCGAAACATAGTATTATTTGGCTCAGTCGTCGACGTTGGCTTCGAATATGCTGTTTTTATTGCATAAAAAGTGTGTTCTGATGGAGAAAATTGAAAGGTACAGGCAGAATTCCAACTTTTTTGTCTCTGATTTAGGAAAAGTGAAATTTCTCTGCAATGGAGAGGAATTTCAAAAAAAGCGATACGAATTATTTTCGCACGTGAAACGACGATTCGAATGGAGTATGAATGTAAGTTCTATCTCTTATTATAAAAGACTAGATAGGTTTGCGAAATTAGTCAGTACTAACGAAGCTATATTGTAGCATGATCTTTTACTTTGGCCCAGAATTGGAACCGGTCAAGCGCTCTTTACCGGTTCTCTTTCTTTTTGCGGACACGGATGTATACTTTTTTTCTGGTCGGCGTCCACTAAAAGAAAGAAAACCGGTAAAGACTGGTTGACCGGTTCCAACTCTGCTTTCTACATGTAATATGCTATAAGGCTCTATATAACATTTCTACAGTTAGTTTCACGTAATTATGTTTTTAATTTCCGTACAGGAAGATGCACTTTAGCATGACAGCAACTAGAAATTCTTAAAATTTTTATCATTCATTTTTATCAATCATTTTATCATTATTATGTTTAGTACGTCTAATAAGACAGACTTAAATTGCTGACCAATTTGGGCTCTGAAAGTAGCAAATATGGCCGCTTAAGTGGCAAAATATTGGACTTTTTCTGCCT
This sequence comes from Didymodactylos carnosus, assembly GCA_905250885.1. Classification (NCBI taxonomy): domain Eukaryota; kingdom Metazoa; phylum Rotifera; class Eurotatoria; order Philodinida; family Philodinidae; genus Didymodactylos; species Didymodactylos carnosus. The sequence continues at coordinate 12,996 of CAJNOQ010005954.1, forward strand.
CTGACCATTTCGGCTTTTCTCACTACAATCAATACAAACAGAGCTTGTACCAATATGAGAATAGGTTTCTCTATTGGAATCCCTTATATGTTCGAACAAAAACGGAAACTGTATGAAGTCAACTTTTCGTTTATAAAATGTGTGCAAAGTGTTTTATTTCAGAAGAGAAAAGTAAAAGACTGCGTGAAGAATACTGAGAAACTTCAAGACCGCTGCTTTCCAACTAAGAAAACAGTTTTTTCGGTTTTATTCTTTGAGCTTTTTTATACATGAAAAAATTAAGCTCGTCATTTTGTAGCGCTTGAAAAACTCTGTCTTCTAGAATGCTATCTACTTAGAAGTTAGAATCCTACAGCACAACTAGTTACATGAGAATTCTTTTGCTTTCATCATTTAGCCAGAAATCATCGTTTTAGCGTAGCACTTGGAAAGTGGCGGTCTTGAAGTCTCTCGGTATTTTCATACAGTCTTTCATTTTTCTATTCTGGACTGAAACACTTAGAACACATTTTGTAGAGAATTTGACGTTGCATCGTTTGGAGAAAAAAAATATCTTAGCGTTGGAAAGAGAAGAATTTATGCAGGCTTCGTAAACGTCCTACTATGTCCTCCTTTCTGGATTTTCTCCTACTTTCCCTACTTTTTTAATTTTCTGTGTTTTTAGTAGATTCACAGCCAAAAAGACATTTTTCTCTTACTTTTCACTAATGAATCTTTTTAGTTTTACGTTTAAAAGCTGCACATGAATCAATGCTAGCTACTCATGTCAAAACTTGACAAATTCTTTTCTCCTAACCGTTCAAAAATCATATACTCAGGGTACCTATCACGAGCTTGTTTAACTTTGTTTTTAAAAAGATCTATTTTCAATGGTTAGTAAAAAAAGAATTTATATCAAGTTTTGACATGAGTAGTTAGCATTGAGTCATGTGCAGTTTTTGAACGCAAACCTAAAAACGGTTCATTAGTGAAAAGTAGGAGAAACTGTCTTTTCCCATACATAACACACATTTTCCAGTCATTTTTACAAAATTAAATATTTTTTTCTCCACTAATATGAGCTGATGAAGATAAAAAAAGCATGCCACCAGATGTAACTTGCTCTATTCAACCATACGTGAATTATTGCACTTGGTCAACGGATCAAAACTGAGAAGAAAACCAGTAGAAGACGGGTCTCAAATACAATATTTGGCGTGAAGTGAGTGTAAAATCATTACAGAACATCGCACAGAGCTCGCCGACGTCTCATTTTGTAGAAAAATGTTTTCTCTACATATGTAATGACTCAAAAATAGTTTGCATGTCGAGATCTTTGAGATTTGTATCAAAATTTAGAAAAGTAAGAAAACGATGAAACCTATGCCTGTCTCCAATATTTGATTTATAGTACATCATCCTAGTGTTTTAA
>CAJNOQ010005955.1:0-14406 GCA_905250885.1 Didymodactylos carnosus
GGGTACTACAAAAATTCTCCTTCACTGTTATGTATGTTTGTATATAAGTATTTTCTTCAACCTCCTTAACTTTTGTCGGAAATCTCTGATTTTTAAAGTATTGAAGCAACTTCTCTAATGCTATTGTTATAAAAAAAAAAAAAACAGAATATGTGTATATAAATAGGAGAAAACAAAATCTATGACACGAGCCTTTTTTTATTATTATATATTTGAATTTTTTTTTTGCCACTATGCTATGTATTATTTCGGTCTTTTTTTATTATCAGAGTAACAATGTACTTTTTATGCAGATAGTAATTTCTTTTTACTTTGTCAACCATTTTTGGGACAATAAACTGTTTTATATTAAAAAAAAAAGAAAAAAGAGTGATGGAAACAGTTTGTCATGATAATAAAATACAACCGATTTCCACGTCGACAGAAACGATGCGTTGTCATCAATTCTTTTCATTCATAATAAACGTCATATATTTTCTTTTTACCAGAGTGAAGGGAATATCGATCCTAGGGTTGCCACAACACAACCACGAAAGATTAAAAGGTCGCTTGGATCTCATTTTCAAGAGGACACTTTCTTCTACCCAATGATGTAAAATAATCAATATTTTTGTTATTTTAAATTTTTCTGTTATGCATGAGCTTTTCCAGAGGCTCCTCGAAAAACTGGTTTTTGTAATATTTGACAGCCATTTTTCGTATTTTGCGCACAGTCACACAGAGAACTATTTTGTAAGACTCTAGACTGAAGTCAAAGGAATAATCAATAGCCTTTACTTGTCTTATTTATATCGTTTGTTTCTGAAGTTGTTCTGTTTTAAATTTTTGTTTCTCAAAAAAGCTCCAAAAAGGTTCCGCTAATAAAATATGTTCCATAATCTCCTCCTTACATATCGGTAAAAACCAGCTCTCAAGCTTTCATCATTCAAAAGTTATTCCAAAAATGGCCATAGATTATTCTTTTTTTAAACGTAATATATTGTCCAAGTAAAAAGAAAATATATGACGTTTATTATGAATGAAAAGAATTGATGACAACGCATCTTTTCTGTCGACGTGGAAATCGGTTGTATTTTATTATCATGACAAACTGTTTCCATCATTCTTCCTGGATACAAACAATTTGTTATAGTTAATAACCAAGGCGTGACATTGCTAATGGAATCGTCTATGTTGTCTACAATTTTTGAAAATCTCTTATTCACACCGTACGATTCGTTCGAGAAATAATGTGGTTGCTATGAACGATGATTCACTCATCTTTGTTTTTCCACTGTGGGTACGATCTTTTCTCATCTTCTAAATAGCATCAGAGCACTGTATATATGTGTACTGTTCTTGTATATTTAAGCTTGTCTAACGAGTTGTTTCAGTGTGTTTTACATTTCAGTACTATAGGCTCTTATTTATACCAGGTAAATTTCAAACGATGATAAGAATTTTCAAAATACTTACCCTGTTTGCGTTACTAAAGATCCGAAAATAGCAGAGAAAATCTACTAGGATATTAGCGGCTTTCATTTACACTACTGCTCACGGCATGCACCGCACAGTTCTGAGGGAAAGTGTATCGATAGACGACGTAATACAAAAAATAAAAAGACCTAATAAATATTACCGAGCAATCAACCATACAGAAAAAAACAGTAGAGTCCAACTTGCGCTTTAATAATCTAAATTATAAATTCCCTAGTTTCTGTTTCAAAAATATAAAAGTCTTTCGAACAGCCATGCCCTACAATTTTACTGTTTCTTGCTTAGAAACGTCACCAAGAAAAAGCAAGAAGTAACTTATCTTGCTCATTTCTTGCGTCACTTTTAGAAGCCTAAGAAATAAGCAAGAAAAGTCACTTGTTTTTGTAGACGTTTTTCAGCGAGAAACAAGAGAATCTTGGAACATAGTTACCCTCAAGATCTTATGTTTTTCTGAGCAGCCGAAGTAGAAAAAAAAATTTGTCCGACGAGTGCGGCGTTCTCTCTAAAATCCAAATCATTCCCAATCGAGGGCCCGAAACTTTTTTGGAGGCCTTACAACCTATCGAAGAGCTGAAAATTCGATTGATTATCTGGTTGAAGTTTCATTTTTTGAGAGGCCGAAACGTCAATAAAGACCTCTCGAGATCAGATTTCGAGCACTCAGAAGAATGGTTTGGAGGAATTTTTATTGAAGTTTAGGAAAATAATGAAGATCGTGGATCCCATTTCTTCATTTGGCATTCGACAGCTTTTATAAAGTAATCGTTTGCGTCACTTCACTTCGAGAGAGGATCGCTTGCATGTAAATCTTGTTTATTTACATATTCAACATTGCACTTCACAAGAAAAGAAGCAGATTTTTCTTAAGTTTACAACATTCAATCTGATCATCAGACGAACGCTTGAAAATGCTCTTTTTTTAACTTATATAATAAAAACATGTATTTTTCACTCCTTTCAATGAAAACGATTCAAAATTGAAATACTATGTTTGTTTATTCATGATTTTATTGCAAATAAATATTTGCAATATTAATTTTCAAGTAGTCGTAAAATATTAATAATTTTTGTACTCTCCTGAGTTTTTTAAATTATTTGTAATCAAACGGCACTTACACGTTGATCCTAGAACTGAATAATTTCAAAATGAAGTAATCAGAAAAACAAACACTATCAAAGTAATGTATGCAAGGAAACTTTCAAATATATTTATATAGTGTAAAACATATTATGAAATTATTAAAAAAATGTAAACTGGCTAAAGCAAAGTGCAGTTTTAAATGTGGAAAAAATTTAGTATAAATTAGTGGATTAGAAGCTGTATATGTATTTCCTAGGCCAATTTATTTTTAAATTCTGTTACGATCTTATAAGAGTGTTATCGAATTCGTATATACGGTTCGGCCACGATTGTGGGAATTAAACTGTATGAGACTCACAGAATTCGACAGTTATTTGGAAGCATTGGACAACTCTAATTCTTGTACTTATGAACATATTAATTTATCTCTTGTAACTCAAAATGTGTTCCACATTGATCAATGTGGAAAAAGAACTATCTTTGATTGTTTAGAAATGTTGACCCACCATGTTCAATTTTGAAGTGAAAACAGTTAATACACCGTATTTGTGTAAGAGAGATGTTTTTGTTAGAACAGCATATTAGAAATTGATTGAGAAAAAAAATCAGCAACAGAAACTAAAACAAGAGAAGATACAATCGTAGATGGGTGCTTCCCCACAGGTCCGCCCACTTTATACAGAGCATCTTCTACAGGAACCTCTGGAAAAACTCATGCATAACTGAAAAATTTAAAATAACAAAAATATTGATTATTTGCGAAAATTTCACTTTGCCCATCGTGTAGAGCATCAAAAATAATCTAAAGGTCTCGCTTATGCTTTTTGAAAAAACGTGTGGAAAGTGGTTTTCTAGACACCTCAAGTTTTTGGTGAGGATGAAACCAAAGTCGGTGAAAATGAATGAAACATTGCATAATTATACATCAAATTGTAGCTCTTGACAAGTGGATTCTAATGGTGATGAAATTCGATCTCGATCTAACTTTACATTTGAGTGGTACTCAATTTACTTAAAAAATTTCTGAATTTTGACTTCGCTTTTCTCCTAAACACTCCAGAATCTTTTGATCGGCTTTATTGTCATCAAAGATTAGAGGTTACTTGGATGAACATTAACTTACATTATAGTCGATTACTAGTTTTTCGGGATGAAGCAGCATTTTGCTCATTTCAATCAGCACTCAAAATTCTGTTAGTATTTACTTTGTTCAGTATTGTTTTGAAATAAACCTTAACAATTATCCTAAATATTTTTTAATCTATTAGTTGATTAAGATTTACAGGAACTAATTAATATTAATCGACAAATAAATTTGATTGCTAACTGCATTCCTTGTCATAGTTGCATAATTATACATCAAATTGTAGCTCTTGACGAGTGGATTCTAATGGTGATGAAATTCGGTCTCGATCTAACTTCACATTCGGGTGGTACTCAATTTACTTAAAAATTTCTGAATTTTGACTTCGCTTTTCTCCTAAATGCTCCGAAAAATTTTCGAGATTTTTCAAGATAGGAACTCCTTAGTAAGATCTATAACTTTGCCCATACAACTATCCTCGACACTTTCCATTTTTCACCCTCAGTTTTCCAGAAATCCTCTTAGAAAACTGCGGTACGGGAACACAAAGAAGCTTCAGAAAACGTTGAAGTACATCGAATTCTTCATGCTGAACAGGAATATAGAGTCTTAATAGCTCAATTTTCTTTTCATGAAGTAAAGTTTTAACGGGTTTTTTGGAAAACTAAGGGTGTGGAAAGTGTCGAGGATAGTTGTATGAACAAAGTTATAGATCCTACTAAGTAGTTCCTATCCTGAAAAAATCTCGAAAAATTCTATTTTAAGACCTGCGTATCGGTTTAACCGCCAACTGACTACTTCTTTTTCTTTTTTTTACACAGTTTTGTTAAATATGGAGTGACTGAAATTACCTCAGTAGGTTGGGCTAAACCTCTTCTGATAGCAGGGAATTTCATGGGCTACAACACAGGCTACTTTGCATTTTTTTTTACATCAAAAAATACATTTTTTCTCGAAATCAGCCTAAATGTTGAGAGTAAGTAAATGTTTTCTCAGTCAGCTAGTGATCGTAAGCCGAAACGTAATGCTACGCATTTTGAGATGTGCTCTACCAACTGGAAAAATTTGAAGTAAACACAATAGTCGAAAATTGAGCTTAATTTTAAGCTGGGCTCGTATTTCAGTCTAGGTGTTGAACAAAGTTTCGCTTGAAGTAAGCATTTTGTAGCAAAAATCTGAATGCAGAAGTTGTTCACGAGCAAATTATCTGAAATATAAACGCGGGCGTTTTTGAAATTATTTAAACTCGATTTTTAAATACGAAAACACGGTTTTAAAAACTGAAAAATTCCTTAAATTAAAATTTAGAAATCGAGTTTAAAGGATTTCAAAAACTTCTTCACTCATAATCCAGAGGATTTGATTTTGAACAACTTTTACATTTAGACTTTTGCTGCAAAGTGCTTCATTTTTGCGAAACTTAGTTCATGGTTTATTAAAATGGATAGCTGCTATCTTATGGAAATAAACGCAAGACATGTTGAAAAGGAGAAAACAGCAAAAAACTTTAAAATCAGCTGTAGAATTTTTACCAGAAGTAAACTCTAAAATTAGAGCGATCTAGTCAAATCAGGAGATTCGTGTACCTGGTCACTCGATGGAAGAATTTGCACGAAAATTCTGCGTGCAAATCGATATTCAAAAAATTCCTTTTGTTCCGCAGCAATTTTGATTTTCCCGCATAAAAAAACCACGAATAAAGCCATAGTTAATTAAAAGTGAATCCCGGAAAGATCTTCCCCAGACAGTTCTTATCCGGAAATTTCTCGTCCGAACGCTTCTTATCCGGACAGATCTTACTCTAGGACACTTCTTACCTGGACCGATCTTACCCAGATAGATCGTGCTCTAGGATACTTCTCTGCAGAGGACACTTCTCACTACCTGATACTTCATATCAAAATTTGATGTTTTTTTCTGAAGAAGAATACCTCAAGACTTTTACGCACTGTTATTACTACTCATTATGTTTATGGAACAGGGAAAACTACTAATTAACAAATAAGAATGCTGATTTTATAAGAGCTGATTTTTTGCCACAACCTTTTTGTTTCATTGTCGATGGAATATATTTATCATTCTTATTTGTTAATTAGTAGTTTTCCCTGTTCCAGAAACATAATGAGTAGTAATAACAGTACGTCTCAGAGATCTCAAGATACGCTTTTCTAAACAAAAACTCCAAATTTTGATTCAGTCTGATTCTGATGTTTTATTTCTACGTTATTTTATTTTCTGCATGTTTCATGTTTGTATAAAACGTGAAAATGGACCCTCTCTAGTTAATTTAATTTTAATTCGCGAAGTTGGCAGAATATCAGATGAGTACTGCTTCTTTTGGACATGTAACAAATGAATACCTAGATTAAAATAGAAAATTTGTTCTTTTCTATAAAGACAAATAAAGTTCTACATAGATATATGCGAGCACATAAGAAAAATATATGAGACGGAAAGATCAAAAGAAAGAAAAGTGAACGGGGTATCTTTGACGTCTACAGTTGAATATAGTGTAATATACCGTGAAAACCTTCACCGGAGCCGTCGAATCCAAAAAACGAAGAGGTCCCGATGAGATCTTTGTGCCGACCAACGTAACTCGTCGCACGGATTCCGAATATGTAAAAGTCCTGAGGTATTCTTCTTCAGAAAAAAACATCAAACTTTGATATGAAGTATCAGGCAGTGAGAAGTGTCCTTTGCAGAGAAGTATCCTAGAGCACGATCTATCTGGGTAAGATCGGTCCAGGTAAGCAGTGTTCAAGGCTAAGATCTGTTCGGATAAGAAGTGTTCGGACGAGAAGTTTCCGGATAAGAACTGTCTGGGGAAGATCGGACCGAATTTTTCTGCAGAATTCTTCTACATGAGGAAAAGAGAAGAATTCTGCCGAGATTTTTCCTCGTGAATGTCTTAAACACGGCGGGAATTTTGAATTTTTCCTAAGAAAAGAACGGAGTTCTTCAGATTTTCAAAAGATTCCTCAAGAATGGGGCGGAAAAAGTGCTTTTTTTCCCGCAGAAGACTTTTGGCTGTTGCGTGAAAATGTTTCATTTTTCCCGCAGGAACTTGCAGAATCACGCTCTTTTTTTTACTAGGCGGTCCGATCAGTTAAAAAAGCTTTTTCAACCAGTGAAAAACCCGCTGATTAAAGATCTTTGTCTACTTAAACAACAAATAATTTGGTTTTTAGCAAAAATGAGGGCTCTTCGCCACAACCATTAAAATCTAGAACATATAGGCTCTAATTACTGCGTTTCTTTTTTTCTCGCGTGAAGTTGAACCAGCAAAAAATTGGCAAAAACCGGCCGGTTAAAAGTTTCAACCGATCACAACTCTGGTCTGTGGCACATCATAGAGAAAAAAAATGTTTTCTTCTGCACGGGCATACACAAGCATCCTCGATAGAACTACGGTAAAAAAAAAATTTTCCCCGTGCAGGTCTCTACTTTCAGTGGGATATGTTCTTCGTTCTTCATTATTCGAGTGCAGCAAAAAATAGTTAGTCTGTAACTCGTAACTTAGAAATTCTTGTTCATACTGGTTCACCTATGTCGTGACTCGCGTATACAGTCATTCTTGCATACGTATTGATTGTTATAAATAATATACTCGTTGACAGACGAGAACGAAGTAGGTGGGGCAATTAATCATTCAGTAATTGCTAATGATGACAAATACTGATGAATTTCATCATCTACATCTTGCATCATAAAAGATTATAGGCATAAGAAAATTTTTCTTTTTTGTTTGTTCAATAAGCAAATTATAGATGTATATGATGAAACTATTTACACAATTAGTCGTAGAATAAAATTCTATAAGTTTCTTATATTTTGAAATTAATTGATGCAAAAATCTAAACTGAGAAAAATTTTGGGTTTTTTCCACTAATTTATTCCGTATAGAAAAATTATTGCGTAAGAATTACGCAACAATTTTGTTTTCTCTCCTCGTAAGCGGAAAAAAACGGAAAACAAAAGTATAAAAGTATCTGAACGAATGAGGAAGCAGGAAGAAGTCTCAAATCTTTTACTACTGTGTTGTGTGTGCTTGTTTTTTTTGTTCGTTCTGTAATATCCTTGAAGCAGAAATAGTTGAATGCCATTTTTTGATATCGATGATTCATCGTTTCGTCTATAATCTCTCTATATAGAAGTCGTCTCTTTTTTTCTGTTCGGTTTTCTACCATCTTTCTCTATTTCATTGGTGATTGCATAGTATAAATAGCAAAGATAGGTGTCATTTCATTGCAAACATCGTTCGGGTAAAGTTGAACCTTATTATTTAAAAGTCTTTTTACAGATTCATTATAAATTTACAAAACTGGATTCAATAATTAAATCGCTTATTACGCGCCGTAATTCAGGCGCAATTAATTCAAACGTGATGACATCATGTATTGGCTCACAACAAGCAATTACAACACATTCTGATAAATATCGACCAAATTCTTATACAGGAAAATGTTTTTATGATGATGATAATTATCGTGCCGTACTTGAACTACTGAATGGGGGTAAGCTTTATTTTTTGTTTTTCACCTGTTTGTTTTTTTCTACTCTCTAAAAAAAGGTGCCTAATGAAACCTTTTTGAAGATTCTAGTAGAGATGCAGAACCTTGTAAGGTTCGATAGTTTTTGCACTGAACCATCAAAGGTTCCAGCCGATGTCAAGAACCATTTCGGATAAAACTTGTTCAACATTTTAAAAAAAGGTTCTAGCTTGAACCTGTGTTTTTTGTATTGAACCATTTTGCAGCTGCAGTCATACTGCGTATCTGTGTTAAAGGCTAACATATAGACATTTTCTCCTCTTTGTTCAACTCTCTTCGTCTCTTATATTCTCTCAATATATTTCTGTATTTGTACAATATGATATATATGAGTCATTTGCAACTTTATTGTACAATTGAGTTTTTATCGTATTTTTAAAATTACTCCGGTTTCTGAAAACAGATTTCGAAATTCTTTTTTTTGTTTTATCGCTGTTTGCCTGCTTCACTACCACAGAAAATCTAAGCTCGATATCTCAACAACTCACCGAGATAAACCCAGCAAAAGTCGAAAAAAACGTGTTTTTTAGATGAGTTATTGAGAGAAAAGTAAGTTTTTCTAACAAAAGAAGGAACGAAAAGCAAAAAGCAAATAGTACGTTTTATAGAACATTTAATGCTGTATCAAACTGTGTGCCTTCATGCTTGTTTTGTTTTTCTGTTTATGCTCGTCTATGACGAAAATTGTTTTACAGACAACTTGTAGGTCGAGATAAAAATAAAACTGGGCACTTGAGAAAACGTTTTTGTGGGAATGTGAGATGTTCATAAGAAAGAGCAAGAGTGCATCTAACTGAGTAAAAATGCTTTGTTAAATGTCTTTCTTACCGGGCGAAAAAATGGAAAACAGAGTCTTACGTTCACTTTGTAGATCGAGATTTTCCAACTTTTGACATCCGCTGTTTTAAAAGGATTTGCCTGACTGCAACTGTATTGACCCACAAGAAAGAGTGTCAAAAGTTGTACAAGTGGTGCAATTTGCAAGTCTCTAGAACATACCTAAGTAGCAAAAAATTACAATATATCGCGAAATGTAGATCGAGATTACTCTAAAAGTTTTTTCGGCTCTTTTAGTCAAAAACCAAGTTATAACATAAATTTTGACTTCTTATATTCTGCTGAACCTATCTATCCATAAATTTACGTAGTTTTGATGTCGAGGTTCTCCAAAGTAGCTGACCACCTGTAGGCTACAAGCTTTGCGTTTTATTTTTGAATACACATTCGAAATTAGGGTTTTAACGATCTAACGTTTGCTGTGCAGGTCAGACTAAGTTACATATGGTATGAATCGATAGCTCTCTACGAGACCTATCGAATGGTGTATGATATATCCGCTTTTAAAGCAACCTCGAGATCATTATAGCCTAAAACCTAGAGAACGGAACCTGCCGAAGTTTGTTGAGGTTTATCTCAGTCGCTACGCATGTGGTAGTCGGGAAATTTGGGTTCTAGACTCAGAAAACAACGGAGAACAAGGTGTGCTCCACTCTTGTGCTCTCTCATATGTTCTCCACTCTTTTGTCTATACTGTACACTCTTTAAATACAGTATTCTCTTAGTACGTCATGAATTAGTCTCTTCTAATTAGTCCCATAGTTTGTTTTCTCATTTTGTCCCAATTAATTTTTCACATAATTTTTATTTTCAGTTCGTCCCAACTAAGTTTGTACATATATTTTAGAAGTTAATTTGTCAACTGTTTGCAATTTTAATCTTCGCTATCTTCGTCATCATCCGTGCTAATATCCCTATCACGAGTTTTGTTAAACACTTCCAAATAATTGTATCCTAAATGATGACAAATTCTTTGATATTCTTCTAAGTCTATTTCTTCAGTCAATAATGCTTGTCTGGCAGAAACCAGATGAATATCGTGAACAACATCGTGTTTTTTTCTTTTTCTCGTTGTCCGGCCTTGCTCATCTTCTTGCTCCATACGTATAGTTGATAGTTCTTGTTTTTTGAACATTCATCATCCAGGAAAACAACACTTATGCATTCAATTGACGCTGATATCCTTCAACATGATTATTTGTACGTGGTCTTTCTTCTATTAAATTAAAATGATTCCATTTTTCAATAGGATATCTCGGGCATTCAATATAATTTCTTAAGACATAGTCTGTTAATTTTAATAATTTATCATCCATATTACTGAATCCTTCGACGATAGCACAAAATAAACCAATTACTTCTTCTGGAGGCATTAATAGTAATGTGAATAGATTAGCTAATTGTTGTCGCGTTTGTGCATCTTTAAAAAGTTTAACTAAACCTGAGGCAATTGATTGCAGGAAACTGAGTATTATCATGTTTATGTGTAACATTTACATATATAATTTTATCATTTTGTAAATTAATCGATGAAGTACAACTACTAACTGTACACACCCACCCTTCGGAACCGTTTTTATTTATACATTGACGTCGAAAAAGATTTTCTTTGAACAATATGGGAGAAGCGCCTTTCTGACTTTGCTTTCGTACAAAATCCATGATAATTTTTTGCAGAGTGAGACAACATTGCTTTGAGCAATATTATTTATAAACATTTCGAAACAACAGTTGACGTTTACGGTTTACAAACAGTTGACAAATTAACTTCTTTTTTAAAAATAAATTTTAAAAATAAAGTACTTATTATCACTTAACATAAATGAGAGATAATGTATCTCTTTTGAGAAACGCCATTTCTTGCCAAAATATTCGTTTCTCAAAGGAGATACTTTTTAATTGATTAAAACAGATACATTGTAAAATATAGATTTGTATCTCTTTTGAGAAGCTACTATTGCTCATATCAAGGCCTAATTAAGTTATTACGATGAAAATTAACAGCACACCGTATCTTCCTATACTCTAAAAAACAAGCGTCGTTTACTAAACCTGCAAACATGCTGAAAAAAATCGTTATAAACCCTAAGGGTTTATAATAATTAAAACCTATAAGGTTTAGCAAAAAACTCTTAAGCATTTAGGAAATAATCTTTTGAGTTTTTGTTACAGTCAAATGTTCTATATTTTTCTTATTTTGTGCGCAAAGGATGTTGGATCGCACACTCATTTGAAAAACTACAGAATAGGTTTTAAACTCAAATTAAGGAATATACCTAACGAAGGCATTTATTAGAGGTGCTTCGGAAAATGGGAATGAAATCAATTTTTTAAAAAGCGGAAAAAGTGAAAAGCCTAGAGCGTTTGAGAGATACCAGCAACTTTTACTAGAAATATACTTATTTCGGTACTCGATCGCCTGCTGGTCTTTCATTGAGTAATATGATGCACCATGTTGCAGAAGAAACATCCAACATTTTGTACGTCGACATGTCTTTAAAAAATATAAGATTAAGTTCAACAAAGAGTTCTTGTCCTCTCTTGGCATTTCTTTCCTTCTTTCCTTCTTAACTTCTGTATTTATCTTTTTATTTTGCAAAAATGTATAGTAGATAAAAACTGTTAAAGTTTTAAAATATTTTTTTTATTAGTTAAGTGATTACTTTACTGATAAAACAATTGACACATGCTGGTCTCGTTTTTTTTTCTCGTCTTACTAAAAAGAAATACACACACAACTTGTAAATTTTATCTTCAAAACAAAAAACATACCATTTATCAAAATCGAATGCTTGCCCTCTCTTATATTTACCAAACAAAAATACAATTTTTCAGTCATGATGTCATTTTTGCAAAACTTTCGTAATAACTCTATGGATGGGCTGTGCACGAGTTCCTAGAAGTTTTCCCAAAATTGTCAATTTAACAAATCTAAAAATGCTTCTATAGTCATTGTATTTATCATTTTAAAAATATATCAGTTTCTAAGTAGAAGTTCATTACTAGTCACAATATCTTTCACTCTAATCAGAAAGTATATCTTCGACATCTTTGATCATTACTGAGCTAAACAATAACAAAACGATAGAACGCGTTTCGAGACTTTTTTTGAATTCCTTTAAATAAACTTTTATTTTGATAACGAGAAAATCTAGAACATTGAATAATTATTTAAAAATAAGGTTAAACAATTGTCCCTTCTATGTTATATGAGACAGAATGACAGAAAAGGAAAAAAAACTTTATGTTTGTACAAAATAAAGAATTGTGCTAAATAATTATTATTATATTTTTTAATATAATACATATGTTCTAAATCGTTAGTATGAATAAATTTTTATATACATTTTCTTTATATTTTAGGTTATGACATAGCGCAAGATATAATATCAATGATGGAAGATTATTGTGATTTACATTGTCAATTTTCAAAACAATTAATATCTTTTAATGATAATTGGACAAAACGAATAAATCGTCAAAATACATTATGTTCATATAATACAACAAAACGTGCTCAACTTGAAACAGTTAAAAATGCTAAAAAATTAGCCGATATTGAAGATAAACGTGTTCAAAATATTCGACAAATTATCGATAAATATCGTAAAGTTATCAATGATACATACGTAACAAATCGTTTATCATCTCATCAACACCGTCGTACAAAAGAATTTAAAAAACAATTTAAAGAAGCTCATAAAATGTTAACTGATTGTAAAACAAAATTAGATGAATCAAAAGCTGAGTATAAAAAAGCTTTAGATGATTTGAAAAAAGCTGATAGTGTACACGAAATTATATCAAGTAATATCACAACAACAGAAGTACAACGTAAACGTTCAATTGATATGCAAACAAAACGACGTGGAAGTGTTAATAAAATAAATGAACAAATTCAATTACATGAAGACGATTATTCTAGAGCCCTAAAAACATATCGAAAAAAAGCAAAATTAATATTTCAAGAATGTCAAAAAGAAGAAAGTAATCGCCTTGATTTGATTAAAGAAACATTGTTAAATTTTTGTCAAGCCATTCAAATAGAAGATCAAAATGAATTAAATAAAATTTATTTAGATTTAGCTCAACATATTCAAATAAAACAAAATTCATGGAATGATATTTTATATTGGGCACAATCTTATGGAATTATCGATCAAAATCAAGAATTAATTCGAGAAGATTTAGAAACATCAATTAATAATAAAACACCAAAAATTAAAAAACAATCTAGCGTCGTTGAAGAACCATCAAATACACAAATAGCAACATCCATCTCAAGTCCAACTATTACAAAAAAATCAGATAAAAAAGAAGAGTCAGGTGCGAAGATGACAACAACGCAAGACATGAATGAAGAAGAAGAAGATACAGCTAAAAGTAAATCAATCACAAAGAAAAATAGTAAAACAACCAACAATAAAAAAGCTACTGTAACAACATCGGACACCGACTCGGCACCTACAACAACAGTAAACATACTTGCGCCAATGTAATTTGTGAAAGAACTGTGTATAGGTAATAATCTTTTCCATTTTAGTAAATGTTATGTTATTGCATTTTTTTATAAAAACAAATGTGTTGTTCTCTAGAAAATTATTGTTATATATTGCTTGCTTTTTATATTTAGTCTAATTTCTGTTGAATATTCTTTTTTATTATTTAAAAAATACGGCACCATTCTCTAACATGATACGCAAAATTTTGGCAAGACTTATGCTACTAATGCTCCTGTCCCACTGAGATCATCTTCCTAAACGAGCCTTTCAATGCTTAGTCTATTCTGAAAGTCCAATTTGTATTTATTCAGAAAAAAAACTATACTCTGTGTTATTACAACACAATAGTAATCGATTTTCCCTCAAAACAAAAGCGTGCCTAATATCAATAATATAAAGTATAATATATACTCAGATGCTTGTTTAAAAATCTCACGGATTGCGACACCACAACGATGTTGTTTTATTTATTTTTAAATATAACTCTCAACACAAGACTAAACATACTGGTGAAATTAATAAAAGAAAACATGTAATTCTCGAAAAAAATGTTCCACTTAGTTCAAGTTTCAACCTGTCCAAACTCACCGTCGATCGATAAATTTCACAGATAAACAATTTCCACAGATTCGAGACAGAGAAACGTGATCTTTATCGAAAACACTCAAACGTTTTCAGTTGTTATTGAACACTCAATATTATAAGTTGAAGAAAACAATTTTGTACTCAAAATGAAACAAAAATATCTACACTGTTAGAAATCTGTGTTCTTCCGTTCTTTGGAGAACATGGTGAAGAACACGAATGTGTTCTTTGAAAACTGAAGAACAGAATATATGTTCTTCAGCCTATTTTCGCGTTTTTGTTCTTCAG
>CAJNOQ010005956.1:0-14403 GCA_905250885.1 Didymodactylos carnosus
ATTTTTAATAGTTTTCTGACCAAATCGTATACGTTCTTTCAGAATCTGTGATCAAAAACGAATTTTGAAATTGAGGAGGTGGAAAGTATGTCAGAAAAACGCGGTTTTCTCACGGACTGTCTCTTAACCAGTCACCCATTAATTGTCCATGTTCGACTGCAATTCCAACAACCAATGCTGCTTCCTGTACACAGCTCAATACTTTCAGATTTCTGCCTACAAAGCAGACAAAAACCCAAACTTTCATAACAATTGTTAACGCAGCACTAAGAAACACTACAATTTGCAGCACTTCAGTTTCAGACCACTTTTTCTTCAATATCTCACTCTTGTGCTAACTGTTATCTGACTACTTAACATACCTTTTTTACCACCGGTTGCATAATTAACCCATAAATCAACTTCATTTGTATGATGATCAACCGTTAATAGTTCAGCTACGCTGATTTCATCATAATTATGACTTGCTTGTTTTCTTTGACTATAATATGTTTTTCCACTGTTTCTGGTTGTTTCTTCCTTTTTCAAGTACTAAGCATTCAAATTCGGCTGGAATAACAGCTGCTTTTCTAATTGATTTGCTAATAATGGACCGATTGCACCGGAATATAATTTACCACCGTAAATATTCTCATCTTTACTAATATCAGCAATCAAAGTGGCTAAATTCATCACAAAAACAACAAATCTAAAGATTTGAAGCGTTCTTACTTTACCGAAGTCAAAATATTTTGATTCTTGTTTAATTTGCACTTCAAATGGTTTCACAGTTAATCCCGTCCTTAAATTATGTGGATTTTATTAAGGTGATGTAACTAAAGATGAAGATGACATAGTTGTGTTTGAATCAGCATAAGCTGAAAATCATTTCAATAGAAAAGTCCTGATAGATGTTATGACTTAATTTTATTCTGTACACATATATATATATATATATATATGCCAGTGTGTACATATCTCTATCTCATGCTTTTCTTTTCGTTTTTTTTATTATTCATCTGCTGACACAAACCAAAAAGTGAACTGCTTCACACTGTACTTCTCCAAGACGAACTAGTCCAGTGCGGACTACTTCACAAATAATATAATACTCGTACAGTACTTGATTTTACAAAGTGTGACGAAAGTTAGTAGTAGACTTAAACGTTGTTTTCTTGCCGTTATAGCTCTTTATTGCTGCCGTTTGTACGATGCAACTTGTGACGACAGTACTGTGTAACCTACCTAAAAAACTGGACAATTTCATCACAACCGAAAACGAACTTTCGTCACAAAAGAACTGTTTGTATTTGGACTACTCCAATTTGAACTGCTGTAGTGGGGACTAATCCAGACTGAACTACTCCCAGACGCAATAGATGCTTGATTTTGATACTTTGACTATACCAAAAGACTTCAAAAGGATTTTTTACGCGTTTCGCTAAGAAAATGCAATGTTTATAAACCAAAAAGCAAGAAGTTATTACTCCAGCTTGCACTGCTATACTTTGCATTACTGCAGTTTGGACTACTCCAGTTTACGCTACAACACTATGAACTTTGCACTAAAACCTTGATTGCATCACACCCGTTTCATACAACTTGTAACGAAAGTACTGTGCCATCTACCTAAAAGTCGGACACTTCCGTCATAATCGAAAACGAACTTTCGTCACAAAAGGGGTTAACTTTCGTACCCACTACGTAAACATGGTTAAACTTTCGTCACATGCCCATCTCTACACCATGAATTTTTGTCACCGGAAAACAGAACTTTCGTTATGTGACGAAAGTGCTGTGAAACTTTTGAGAATATATTTTTGAGTTAAAAATTAAATTTTAAAGCTTTTGAAATTTTAAAATTTCGCAGTTTCCGCGTTTAAGAGCAAAAGAAGAAAATTTGAGCAACTTTTGTGCAGAGCTGCTAATCGCTTTTTTCTAAATTTTACATTTTAATTGAAATTTTTAACGTTGTCTGTTTTAACAGACATGGAGCTATGTTGAGCAGAGTGTTCTGATCAGAATCAGATGTCCAACAGGTTTGTACGACTTCGTCTTCCCGAGTTATATCAGTTTTGCTAAAGGCGCTGAACTACAATTAATGAAGTGATGACGTCACTGCTTAGAATCTGATTTTGGCGCAGCAGTTTTGTATCTCTTTCTAGATGATTCGTCGTGAAATCTTCATTCTTTTTCATTTTGAAGCTAAGACATTTATCTAAAGTTTGATCCGAGGTGATTTTTGATTTTTGTTTCTGTGCAGAGATAAGTGGCACATACTCCGCCGAATTAGGGTTATTTTCAGAAGTCTGACTTAAAATACGTGTAGGAAATGAACATGAAGTAAAACTCAAAAATCGCCGCGGATCAAATTTTAGATTTAGGAATCTACTTTCATTTGAGGTCACTCGCAGCTTTCTGCATTTTCCAACAAAAAAGCCTTTACGTTTTTGCTAAGAGCCCCGTTTCGCCCCTTGTCACGCAATAACTCGAATTTTTAGCATACGCTAGTAGGACAGTAAGCATTAGTTACTGAAAGCGCCATCGAAATCGCATGTAAGATAAAAAAGTTTTTCCCTGAGAGAGGACACTTAAATACGTATTGTGTGTACTAAAAAAATTCGTTTCACAATCACTTTTCACAATAAAGACCAATTTTTGTATATTTCGCCTAAACTAACTACGCGCAGTCTTCCAGACTGCTTTTATCTAATTTTTCTCCCAGCATTATTGCAATCATATCCTCGCATATCAAGAAAATAATTCGATGATTCGACATTCAGAACGGAGCTTGAGCTTTTCTGTAATTGAAAAGCGGTTATAGAAGAACAGATATTAAGATACTGTTTTATTCTGTATACTGCAAATAGTTGTAACGTGTTAATGCGATATTTCAATTTTTGAATGTTTGTATAGTATTACAGCTTACTTTTAGATCCTCTTTCAATGATAGTCATAGGCGCAGTGGGTGCAGCGATTGGCATTTTTGGAATGTGCCTTTTTCGAGGTTATCAGCATGATCACAATATAAAACATGAAATAATTGAAAGAAGGAAAAGTGACTTTGCTCATAGTGCTCGTAATCATTTACAACATCTTAAGACAAAAAGTAGCAGCCTACCAACTATTGAAACAATTAAATATAGTATGTCTATGGTTAATCAACCTCAAAGTAATGATACATCATCGTCACGTACTAATCAGATGAATTCTAACGACAATGATGAATTTGAAAAATCGAGAATATATGCCACTCTTCATGCTCTGTGTTTACATTCATTTGTACGTATATTGCCAAATATAACTTTGTTTCAGATAATATATAAAACGAATTTGTTTTTTTCTTTTAGGTTGTTTTACTAGAATCATTGATTGCATTAGTGTCTGGTTTATTAAATAAATTTGTTCCTAATCATGATTATCATTCTGGAAAAGAAATTAATCTATGGTTAAAATATGTTGATCCATCATTAGCATTGATCATGGTTATCATTATTGTTTGTAAAGCTGTGCCTGTGGTTTGGTCGTTAGGTCATATTTTGACTGAAGCCGTTCCAGCGGGCATTAATACGGATCAGTTAATGAAAACTATTTTAAAAGATATACCACAAATTAAATCTTTACATAACGTCCATGTTTGGAGGTAAAAATGAAACTGAAAATATTATTCAATTATAATGACGTATTTCTTCTTTCAAATAGGATTACTGCACGTGATATATTTGCTACACTCCATGTTGTTTGTATGGAAGATGTTTCATTAAGTGTATGTCGAAAAAATATTGGATGCCAACTGCAAAAAATATTTGAAAAATATTGTATTCGATATTTTACATTACAAGTCGAATATATTAATGATACAGAAGATATTGTTCAGTGCGTTTATGGAATAAAAAATAGAAAAATAGGACATGCATCATCAGCAACGAATAAGGGAAACAAAGAGATTATGTTGACAAATTTTTCTATTGAAATGTTATAGATGTGTAATGATAAATGTATATAAGATACGCTTTCGTTGAAAATTCTCAGCATATATTGTTATACGCCTTTTATGAATGTGCTTAGCTTTGGTACCAGAGCTCAATTCAAGGCTCAGTTGCTCCTGTTTTGGAGCTGGAAGAATGCCACGATCGTCCTCACGATAAACGAGAAAAGATCGTTGGCGGGCAAGTACAAAATACAGCGTCACCCGTATGAGATGACCAACTCCTTAACCCAAATAAAGATGATTCTTTAAGGGAAACTTGTTGGCCATCCCCTTCTATTCTGAGTGGATATTTTCTAAAAAAAAGCATTTGAATGATATATCATCAAGTCGTCAGAAAACGTAAAACGCGATGGGGAAGCGCAAGATGTGAGAGTTCGCCGTGTGATGATACTTCTTGTGAGCGACGATGTTTATTCATGGTGAGAAGCAGTGATTACTTCACGGAAGGGTCAGTAAGTAAAGCCGCCCCGATTAAACGTTTCAATCGGCCGGTTTCTACCATTTTTTCACCGATTTACCTATCTGAATCCGATTTATTATGGTAGCAATGATTATTTCCAGAGTCCGTTGTTAGGCAAAGCAACTTAAACAAAAAACTCACTTGATTTTCGTTTTTTCGTGTAAAATAAATAACCCATTTACCCATAATACCGGATTTAAAGGATCTTTTATCTGTTTGCCTCACTGATAAATAAAAGTTTTCTTGTTTATGGTGGACTTAGGCTTCCGCAGGACAGCTGTTGTGCCTGTAAGTTTTAATTCTAATGTTTTTCCTTTTATTGCTCTTCAGAAATAGACTAGATAAATTATCCGACAATTTGTGTTAGGAAATAACACTTTGATGTGTAAGATGAACTATAAACTTTGATAGGAAACACCACTTTTGATAAGTGGTGTTTCCTAATACAAATTGTCGGATTTATCTATCCTGTTTCTAAAGACCAATAAAAAGAAAAAACATTAGAATTAGAACTTACAGGCACAACAGCTGTCCTGTGGAAGCCTAAGTCCACCATGAACAAGAAAACTTTTATTTATCAGTGAGGCAAACAGATAAACATTATAATTCGAAACTTTAGGCGGCATGTTTTCGCTGCGGCTAAAAGATTAAGTGGTTGTCTGTTACGTACAGGCAGAGAAAAGAAAGACCTTTTACCCATTTAAGAGTTCAAACTAACTTTTGAACAATTTGCGCAGAGTGCCAAAAATACGCTTGGTTTTTTTTGCTGAAATGTTCTGCTCTTAGTTAGCAACAGTGTAAACTACGCAGATTAAACGAACTTTCTTTACTCCAGAAACGTTGTATTGCAAAGGATGAACTTCTCGTGAACATGTAAGTATTTTCAGGCGTTACTGAATGTCATTTAAAATGTATCATCTAACGGCCAAAGGACACCGTTGCTACGGTCTTAGACGTCCTTTTTCGGCAGCTTCATTTTAGCCTAAATACATTGCAAAATAATCGAAATTAATAATTCAGGTTGACGAATTCAAAATGCACTTAGACTGCACTAGTGATTTAAACTTAATGAAGCGATTACAACAACGGGTAGGATACTAATTCTTCTGGTAATTTTGTTGGTAAAATTTTTCTGGCAAGAAAGATAGCTAAAATAAAAAAAATTCGCACCATTCGACAGCGCGTTTCGCAGTGTTTATTAGACACTATCGAAATCAATAAAAAGTTCACTTTCGACTTTCCACTAAATGTCCGCCTAGATTCCCACTGTCTAGTGCAGTCTAAATGCATTTTACATTCTTCAACCTGAAATTTATTTTGGAAGGGCAGTTATTAATTTCGATTCTTTTGCAATGTGTTTACGACAAAACGAAGCGGCCGAAAAAGAACGTCCAAGAATACACGAAAGCAAGCACTTTTTCTACATGGCGGTGAGATCAATACAGCCAAACAGCTTTCCTGAAAACTGAGTATTCTATTTTCAAAAGTTTTCTATGTATACTTACAGCTGAAAAAAAGCGCAGTGCCAGAGAAAGTAAAGAAACAAACAAACAATAGCAGTCAAATAGCCATTTTGAAAGCCAAAGTGCATAAGTTTTAGTTATTAACACCGGTAGTTACTTTGCTTCTTGCTGTTATAATATAAAGTCATTAGCGGGCACACTTTATTTTTTACAGTGTAGAGCCCCACACAATGATTAGAAAGTCTAGACTGATGGCTCATTCTGTCAGACAAGAATGAGCCATCAGAATTTCTCCACGTCCTTTTCTTTCAGAAAAAATTGATCGTTTCTCACTGAGTGGGTCGCACAGGCGGTGCTTCTATAAAATGGCTATAACTCGAAAAGTAAAAGAAAATTTCACGAGCGGTTTTCAACATTGAGTTTAGCGCACTCAGCACATATCTCGACAACATGGCGTTAAGTAGTGGTCTTTCTTTGAGTGTCTTGTAAGGCGCACCAAATTCAGGCTTAATGGTAATTTAGGTTTTAGATTATCGTTTTTAATGTAACCAATATAACTTTTTTGTTTATCGTGAACCTTATGTCATTAAGGTTACTCATCCGCTCCTTTTTGCTTAAAAAATCTCAAGGTTTTAGATTCGTAAATTTGTCTCTCCTTTTCTATATATTCGAAATCTTTTCTTATATATTGCATGATAGAAGAAAGTGTGCTCTTCAAAATGAGATGTTTTCCAGAAACTTCCGATGAGTTTTCTCAGAGATATAAGCATAGCCGCAAATGCCCTGAAAAACAGAGCCCTAAATGGTCTGATCGAGCTCAAAATTTTAGCATAGATACGTTTTTATTTAAATGATTGATTATTAATAAGTGTTTCTTTAGTGAAAATTGACCTGTAACCAACTTTGTTTTGCGATCATTATGTACATTTTCTGTGGTCTAGTTCAGACCAATTTTTCTTCAGTTTTCTTTCTTTAACTGTTTTCAACTTTTCAAATTCTTGAGCAAAATAATATATTAAAAATTGTGATTCTAGCTTAAGTGAGATTAGTAGTCGATGCTGTGGCCGACATGACTCATCGCTTTGCTAACTAGTGTAAACACTGGCGGTCATATAATTTCATTAACTCTCTATGAGCTCAGATTCTTGTTAATACAATCTGAAGATAAGTTCGTTAATTTTCTGTGTTCAGTGTCTCAAAAAAATCATTCTGACATTTTCCATTCGTGTAAAGACATGGAGGTCTTCAGAATTCCATTATGACGAGGATAATAAATGGAAGGTTTGCCATTTTTTTCGTTGTTTTCCTTATATTCTTCACGCCATTACGCATGTTCGTCTCCATATCTTATGCCGCCGCTCATTTTTAAGGGAAAACGCTTACCTTCTACGCTTTCATTTTTTTAAGGTAAACTTTTCAAGTTATAAAACCCTTAAAATAAGAATAAGAGCTCACCAAACCCATGATAACATGAATTTGAGAAAATGAACCAATGACTGCTGACTAGCTAGTAAATCTCTTAAGGAAGCATAAAAAAATCACACACAGCATCGACTATAGAGTGAGCGAAGTTGTATAGTGTCTGAATACGTGCAGCGCCCTAACGAAAGTCTGTTCTTCTCTAACTAATTCCGTTGATCACAGTTTCCATTATGAAAACTCATGTTAATCATTTTTATAATTTACCAGAAAAGCACAATTCATTGTGCTAGAAAGATAGGCTGTTTCTTTTTAAAAAAGCTGTTTGTTGAAGAACACGTTTTCGTTAAAACACGTCTTTTCATGTCCGAAAAGAATTTTAAAAGAATATAAAGAAAACAAGTTAGTCAGCTTAATTGTAAGACAGTTGATTAATTTAATCGAAACAATATGCACACTTATAACAAAAGGCTAAATAACATCCTACAATAAAAGAAATATTTTGAGATCGAAAAAATTAGTTACTTATATGAACTATAGAACTGACCACCCTCTTCTCCGAATGTGAGAGAAGAAGAAGAAGAGAAGAGATGTTAATTTGAAGTTAAAAGCTGAGAAGAATGAGAAAATGTGTTTTTTTATACGAAATTTACTTTCGATTATGACTCTCGGCTATAACCGAGGTACGGAAAATATTATTGATAAAATAAATTATTAATTAATATTTTATTGTTTTAATTTCCTCTCAAAAATCCGGCGACAAAATAAGAAAAGGAAAAAACTCGAAATAGGTAGAAAGGAACAAAGCACTAACTGAATCCTCCCTCTTTAAGACCTTTGAAGAAAAATCCAAAAATCTCGAACCAAGCAAAACGAAATAGAGTAACATTATAGCATAGCTTAGAAGTAACATGGCTGTTCTTGACGAGGAGCAATAGAAGGTAGTGGATATGGCCGTCACATCCCCTCCTTAACTTTTAAAGCCACGGTCAACCGCAACGCTGCTCGGGAATGGTGGATATGAAGCGATCTGATGTAGATGAACGACAAAAACAGGCAAACTTGTCTGTTGGAAGCGGGCCAAAATCACCCTCGGTACATCTATGTAACGCTGGATTAGGACCACATATATTTGTTACATTATTGCATATTCCTAAATCACAACACAACAATGAACAAACATTAGTTTTGTTTACCATGATTTTCTTACTGCACGGAGCATTTAGTTCTCCTGGAGCTAGATCACCAGGACATTCACATATAAAGGCTCCTGGTCCTAATATTGATCCAACGTCGATACAATTATAACCATTATCCTGGTTAATCGATGTGAAAGGTATGTTACAGGCATCGGGGCAAGCTAAACAACATAAGAAGAACATCTGCAGTAGTTCTACCAACAGCATAACATTTTTTTCTTCATGTTATGTTTTTATTTGTTTGCCAGCACGAACTTAATAAACATTCTCACAGTGTTTTCTTCCGTACGTATTTATTTTTTGCTTTCTTTTCGATTATATAACATTTTACTGTACTGTTTTTCTGCGGTGTGTTCAATTTTTGGGACTGACCTAACTTTTATTTGCTTGTCAAGTGCATGCTGAGCATGTAAAATGTGAATATGATTGGTAATAAACGTTACTTCTAAATTATTTCGTATCCTGTTTGGTGACCCGTGAAAGTTCGCGTCGTGGAAGTCATTGTAGCTGAAGGATCATCTCTCTCAGACAGGACGACAATGCTCTCTCTTTAACGCACGGTGTTATTATAATGTAGTAATCGTGCTCAATTTGCATCGAATGTTTGAATAAAGATGTATAGTAATAAAAGATTGATCGGAAGCTCACCAGCATTTATATCTTGAACGACCATCGACAATATAAATAGACCAACATTTATCAATTTATGAAACATAGTAGATTTATCCAGACGATTGGTGACAAGACTTAAATGTCTGGCTAGGTTTTATGATAAGTTGCCTGAAGGCTCCAGCAGAGCAGTTAAAGTCTGTGATTGAATTGTGCATTTTCTAGTTATTTTATGTTCCCTCCTGATGTAAAATGATATGCGAAAACAAGCTTTTAATATTTAATTTGAGTGTAAAATAGCCTTGACTTTATATAATCGATCTGTTATTATGAAAAATCTGTTAAGAATGTTTAATCCCTTTCTAGCTTTTGTAATTTTTTTGGCTTTTCTCGCATTTACAGCTTTTCTGGTCTTTATTTTACTGTGGAATCAACTCTTGTGCAAATGTTCTAGGATAGAAATTTACGTACTTTGGGGCACAAATACACGTGTAAAGTTATATACGAGGGAGGGGCAGCACTAGTGTGAGAGTAAGTTCCAAAAATAGTTTTATAATAAAGATAGTTGCATGGCGCGGCATCAAATTGGAGTGTAAACTAAAATGGAAAATGCAATAGCAAGTAGATTCGCAGATAACGCTAGACGATTTATTCTATTGTTATTTTGCTACGAGAAAACATCAGCACAAAGAAGAATAGTCACAGAAGCTCACACCGTAAAGGCAGAATTGTGGCAAGAATATTCGCCGCTTGTGAGAGTTTTTCGGATTCCATTTCAGATATTCTAGATTTTAATTTCCGTCCAGCTTTCTGTACAATAATAAGAAGAATGAAGGATGTTTAAAAATATAACATTATGGTTCATAAAATTCCACCGTACATGTCCAACAACTCCATGAATGTCTAGTATGGTTTCTTGCTATATATCTTCGATTTTCAAGTCCACGACAATTCCATCCACCACATTTTGAAAATGTGCAATTTTAAACAGTCATCCACTGCAGCTTATCTCTGGATTGTACGCTCTATCATCCTGGTTGATGAGCGTGAGTGGTTATAAAAGCTACAGCAGGAAGTGCTTAGAATGCATCGTAGTTTATAGACGTTCCGGTCTAGAAATTAATAATATTTATTTCGACTCCCTACGAGTGCAAAACTGCCTCCTCTATACTTTGGGAGAATATAACACTCATTGAACTCGTAATAAATAACGTTCACTTAAACTAATAAAAAGTTGAAAACAGCCTCCCCTATATAACACAGGTAAATGAAGAAGAAGAACGATTTTTATTTTATGTGTAAGTTATGGATGGATGATCCTTTGTATGCACAATGAAATCTTCTTGATTTTCCTCTCTAAAAATAAAAAGTAGTTGAAGTTTTAAAAGTGGTGATAAATTATTTTTTACTTTAAAGAAATGTATTAACCAGAAATATTTCCTTCTACGTTAAATCAGGAAGTTTTAACTTATTGACTAATTCAGTGACGGAACCATCGAACTTACTATAAATTATTCTTGCTGCTAATTTCGTTATTTTATCTAAACTATTACTGTACCACAAACTGTCATACATCGAACAACAATAATCTAATTTACTGAGTATGCAAGATTTATATATTTCTAAACGCACAGATTTAGGTGCATCTTTAAACATTCTATACATTGCACCGATATCTGCGTCTACATCCTAATGTTATATCCTGAATATGCGCCTTCCAGCTCAAATTAGAGGATAATTTTACACCTAACAAAACCACAGACTCTTCCCTTGTCATTAACATAGAATTTATAGTGGAAGAAAGATTATCAGCCACTGATGGAGAACGATAAGTGAAATAAATCCAGTTACATTTAGAGTAATTTAAAGTCATCAAATTCTGAGTACACCATTCCTCTATTTTGTCAATATACATTTGACATTCTTTTACACCGCACACAGTAGTAAAAGGACAAAGAAGTGAACAATCATCTGCAAAGAATAGACACAAAGCAGGAGAAGTAATAGACGAAGGAAGGTCGTTAACAAAGATCAGAAACAGTAGAGGACCTAAGAACACCAGAAGGAACGTCCAAAAGGGCCGAAACACAGGATCCAATGCGCACTCTTTGTTTTCTTTTTGTCAAATAACTTTTAAACCATGTGTACTCCTGTTCTTTTATTCCTAACGCATTCAGTTTCGTTAACAGTATTTGATATGGAACGCGATCAAACGCTTTCTCAAAGTCAAATGTAACTAATATTGAATCGTCACCAGCCTCTAGTTTATCTTGTATTTTATGTGTCAAATAAATTAGAGTATCCGTTGTGCTTGATTTTTGACGAAAACCAAATTGAACAGGTGAAAGAAATTGTGTTTCGTTAAATACGAAACTAATTCATCATAAATGAAACGTTCTAACACTTTACTGAGAATTGATAATAGAGAAACGGGCCTATATTTATTAGCGAGTGCTTTTGGCCCTTTTTTATGAACCGGCACAACATCAGCGTGTTTCCGCAACAACGGACGAACGCCGTTTCAATAGATAAAGAGAAAATATGATGAATAAGATCAATAAGTTCCGTGACACATTCTTTTAATAAACGTACACTGATCTGATCTGCTCCACATCCTATGTCGTCGCGCAAACGACTGATTGCTAGATATATTCGTTCTCTACTAGGTACAGACATTTAAAACACATCATTTATGAAAACTTTTGGTTTTAAACATGGTCCTGATATTGGACTAAAATACTCAGAAAAAAATTCATTAAATAAAACTGCCCTCATCGCATCATTTTGCGCTTGTTTATTTTCTAAAAAAACTGTAGCCGGTAAATGTGAACTATTGTCTTTAACTTTATTTATTCCTTTCCAAAAATCTTCTGAGCTAAAGCTTGTTCGACAGATTATGAAAATATTTTTTTCTGCTTTTTCTCAGCTCGCTTATTGGGTTATTTCTAGCTAAATGAAGCTTATTTAAATTTGTTTCAGACTTATTACGGTTTATTTTCATAATTAACTTATCACGATACCGGCGAAAAACATAAAACTGCCTGCTAGGTCGAAAGAACATTTTCTGACGTGATTTCACTATTTTCAACGGAACGTGTAAATCGATAGAACTGTTTACAAAGGACTCAAATGTTTCTAAAGCTCTATCTACATTTTTGATATTTAAAAAATACTCGACTGGTATGGATGAGAGCGATAATCTCATGTTATTCCAGTTACAACTTTTATAATCTTGCGCCTTACAAACAGTAGAATTAGATAACACTGAAATAGATAGAAATTCACAAAGTATCGCTTGATGATAAGATTTACCAATGGCATCGAAATAAGAAACTGTTGGTGGAAGCCATATAGAAGGATAGTAAACATTATCTAAAAGAGTATTTCCTACATCGGTAGAATGAAAGACAGACGGAACTAAATGAAATAAAGATACACATTCACGTAATAAATTGAAATTAACTGCAGAACTTTCAGGATCAGAATTAAAATCACTAGCTAATATTAATTGAGAGCTCATTCCTACGACATTTTTTAGTAAGAAATCGGATAGTTTATCATAATAGTCAGAATCTGCCTTAGGTTTACGATAACAAGAAGCTAAGAAAATCTTTTCTGACCTAACAGTTAACGTTACAATAACACACTCAACATTTGTAAACACTAATTCATTGCTGATATAAATGGCTATGCCTCCTTTTGGATTGAAATTGTTAGTTTTTTCTCTGTTTCTCCTGCACAAACTATATCCTACTAAGCTCACCTCATTATCAACCTCTTTCGTGAGAAATGTTTCTTGTGAAAAAATAACCTGTGGGTTATTTTCTGTTACAAACGCTCTCAATGCATTCGCGTTATCTCTCAAACCTTCCACATTGTGGCACATAACCTTTAACCTAACTTGAGCTTTTACAGGATGAGAAGAAGAAAAAGAAAACAAACTAACTTGCGGAGGCAAGCCTCTGCCCTATACTGCTTCTTTCAATTCTGAAGTAATATGATCAATTCCATCTTCATTTGGATGTAATTTATCAAATTCCAAAAACTTCCTTTCTAAATCGATTCAAACAACTGCAACTGTTTTATTATTAGCAAATGTGTCTTTCAATAAATTGTTATACTTCTACTACTGCTGTTGCTGTCGATGTTGTCAGTCTACTACTATTGGCATAATGCAATGATGGACTATCGTTTACAGTCAATTGTGGTGTGTTCGATTGGTGTGGTGATGCTGGTGGTCCTCCACTTCTCAGCCATTGTGTGGTACCTTCGTGAATTAATGGTGAAGATTGTACAGAACTGCTTATGGGTGAAAAAACAATGCCACCGGTTGCTGGTAACAATGATGCTATTGGTGGGAGACTTTGTCGTTGAATTAAATTCGTTAATGTTATTAATTCAACAATAGCCTAATAATTAGAATACAAAAAGACGAAATAAAAAAACCTACTTAAAATAGTCGTTGCTTCTATAGCTTGCACTACTTCAGCTTGAACTACTACCACTTAACCTCTTCCTGAATGGACTGCACATAGTTCAAGTTCCAAGCATACACTTCTGTATGGTGATCTACTAAAAGACGCACCTAAGCTTTAAATACCCGAAACAATCGGTTTAACAATACAGAAACAAGCTCTATAGCTGATTTAAATTTTGATTATTACAAACATTATTATAAACATTATCTTCATTGTGGTTACTATCAACATCATTAATCTCTGATATTGTTTCTGTTATTCCTTGATTTCCATCTTCCGTATTTAATTTTGTTGTTTAACGTTGCTGTGCACGAACGGCTTCATTTGTACTACATTCAAGATCTTGATCTTCTTCTACATTTCCAAAATCATCATCAACATCAGTAACATTAATAGAAGGACGTGTTCTTCCAGTGCTGGGATCAAAACTACCGGCACTATAAAAAAGACACAATACAAATATTTGCAAGGGTTCCGTGATACGACTGAAAAAAGATCCGTGATAAAGTAATAAGAGCAAATTTACTTACTGAGGGCCAACCAAACCTTTCCAGTGAGTAGCATCATCCATTTTTTCAATCACCACTTCGGCTAACAATTTTTTCAATACTGGATTAACTCGTTCTTTGCCAACATCGAAATTACTGCTGATAACCATTACATATAACTGCTCAGCTGTTAAGAGAGAATCCATGAACATACCAAAGATACCCCCCACCTCCTCAATTTCAAAATTCGTTTTTGATCACAGATTCTGAAAGAACGTATACGATTTGGTCAGAAAACTATTAAAAATTCTTTTTGA
>CAJNOQ010005957.1:0-14402 GCA_905250885.1 Didymodactylos carnosus
TTTTTATGAACAAACAAAAAAAAACAACTTGTGTTTTGTTACTTTACCAAAAGTAACAAATATTGTTACTTTGTTAGTAGTAACAAGTAACAACTTCGTTACTTGTTACTAGTAACAAAGTAATCAATTTGCATCCGTTGTTACTAATTACTAGTAACAAGTAACAAATTTTTGTTACTTTACTTGTAACAGTAACACAAGTAACAAGTAAACAGCCACCTTTACTTGGCAGATAGTCCTGTAAGCCCATATTTTCCCTCATTTCACACAGATCCAGGGCCATTTTTTGTGCACAAGTAGCCATATATTGACTGTTTTATTGGAAAATGCGAAGGTGGAAAAGGATATGAGAAATCCTATGAAGTACGAAAATTCAGAAAAAGATAACCTATTTTCTCACAGAGAGCTACATGTTTTGAAATAGTTTCGTAAGCATTCGAGCGCGGTTTAAGTATACTTTGTGTAGTTTCGAGTGTGCTTTCTCTCATGGCATGCAACAAAATTTGTTTTGAGTGAAAATATCCGACGTAAAGATTGAATTATTGACAACCGGGCGAAAACAGCAAATGATTTGGACCTTATCTACGCGTAATAACAAAGGAAGTTCGTTTTTTGAAATCTTACTGATTCGAAAATATAGACTAATTATTGGTCTGCAAAATAGAAAAAAATTCAATCAGAAAGGAAGAAGTTTGACTAGACTATACTTGTTTTATCGAACGATGCAAATTCGTGATCGAAAATCATCAATTTTTAGAAAATTTTTCAAGAAACAATCGTTACACTTAAGCCCTCAGTTCTAACTGTAAAATGTTTTTAATCGTAAGTGGAAGATATAGCTTTCCAAGGCCTATACTATAGTCACTTCAGCCTTCTTCCTCCCACAAACGTTTAGCGAATAAAACTTAAAAGGCGGTTCTTTAACTTATTTTTTTCTGAGTTTTCGTACTTCACAGGATTTCTCATATCATTTTCTACCTTCGGCTTTTGCAATAAAACAATCAATACATGTTTTGTAGAAAAATGGACGCGCTATCTTTTAGTAAAAAAATTTGCTCGATTAATTACAAAGAAGAGGAGAAAAATTTAAAAAAGTAACGCTATAATTCTTTTTGAGCCAACTGTTAAAACAGTTGGCTCAAAAAGGTCAAAAAGGTTTTTGGTAGTGCCCAACCATCGGTCAAGTTGGGTCTAAGGTCCAGTAAATATCTACTTTCACACAATGTTTCATGTATAGGTTTGATCAGCGTTCAATGCTCGATCCACTGATGCATAATACTTCATTTAATTATTCGATCGGACAATACAATGATTGAAAAACCACTGTGGATATGCGTCTAGCGTCCTCTACGATCCGCCATTATGTGTAATCCTAAAATATCTCTCCACTCTCAGAGTGGAAAAGTATACCGCTGAAAACAGGAGCTCGAGTTCTATGAAATTATGTAGGGCACACATACCTTTTAAATAGAACCGATTTTGACAGTTAACGTTAGTTGAACTATTTAGTAAATAGTAATAACAGTACAGCGCACAAAGACAAATGCGCAGCGGCAAACGAACAAATTAAACTCTAGAGTTTTTCTAGTAGTAGTTGAACCGATATATGTAGTAGTTGGAGCGGTGAGGGTGAGAGGATTATCCAGTTGAACTATCTAGTAGGTACTAATAACAGTACAGCGCACGAAAGAAGCAAAACGAATAAATTAAACTCTAGAGTTTTGCTAGTAGTAGTTGGAGCGGTGGATGTAGCAGAATCAATGATAAAGCACTTGTTTCCCACAGTACATGTGACATTTAAGCCGAGATATTCTCCATACACTTTGACCTGCTCATCTGATATGATGTCGCAGTTTGGATAAATATCAATGAAAGCAGTGGTGGTTATGTTCATATTGAGAACTAAAGCCTGATCGGTTGCAGATGAATATTGAGGCCATGTCAAGCTAAAATTATCATTAGGTTGACCCTTTGTAATCATATTCGTCCAGTACTGACGAACAGATGTAGCCAAAGATAATTCATCTGCTTCAAAAATGCTGTTTCCATAAAGTGAATCCGCCAGTGTTTGGAACAAACTAAACAATTCGGCCGTATGATATGCACCAGGTCGAATCACCAAGTACGGTAACGACAAATAGATGAACTCTGGTGTATGAGTGTATGTGTAGAGATATGTCGGCTTTCCAGCCATATATCCAGCCATACGACGAGCACCACAGATAAAGCCTCCTTGAGACATTAAAGCCACGAATGCTTCTGAGTAGTTACCATTGAATTGACTTGGAATGTATAAGGCTTGAATTTGAGACAGATTATAGGTCGCAACTGGCAGAATACGGGTCAAGTAATCTTCAGCACTATTTGGTCCATGATAGTAATCTTCATACAGAACACGTAGGAGAAATTCATCACGATTGGCCCCCGTAAGTATGGGCACATGATTAAAAGCGCCTGACAAGAAAGCGTGTAGTGGATGAACGGGTATTTCCACTCCATCTACAATCAAACAGAACGGGGGCACCCCACCAATATTGATTTGATCTTTGAAAGCTAATACAGTCGATGGTGGAATGGACACATTGGCTGCAACAGCCACGAGTAGGTCACTACTGACATTTCGTAAACAGCTCAGTTGTTGAGCCGAGTCGTTCATGTTACAGCCAAGAAGCGAAGCGAGTTCATTTGCTGTCGAGTAAGCAAATTGCTTGTCGCGCAAATAGGATACGGTATCACAGGGTCCGCTTTCCAGTATGCCAGCGTGGAATAAACCATCCGATAATGGTGATACAATATGAATACAAACTGAATGAGATCCTGCCGATTGACCCATGATAGTGATCAAATTCTTATCGCCTCCAAACTTTCCAATATTATCCTGGACCCATTTCATTGCCACACGTTGATCAGTAATACCTTGATTCGCAATCGTCTGTCCATTGACATCTAATAAGGTCGATTGAGCAAAGAATCCCATAACGTTGAGTCGGTAATTGATGCTGACCATGATAAATGAGTTATTGGCTTGGATAGCAGCATTCGTCCAACTAAGTCCATCATAGATCACCTGCGTCGCGCTACCCTCTAAAAATCCTCCACCGTGAATCCAAAACATTACAGGATACCCCGTCGATTGTGCTGGTGGTGGCGCACGGGGTGCCCAAACATTCAGATACAAGCAATCCTCATCAAATGGGCCTGGAGTTATGCCTCCCCGGTCGATTTGAGGACACGATGGACTATAATGAGTCGCATTTCGTACTGTATTATTCTGCCCGTCGGTCATTACATATGACTGAGCTTTTTGCCATCGAAGCGCCCCAACAGGAGGGGCAGCATAGGGAATTCCAATCCAAACATTCGTCTGGCGAATAGTAAGGCCAACAAATTGACCCGACGTCGTAGAGACAATAGGAGAACCAATGGAGTCCTTGGCAAACAGATATGGACCACCATCTAACCCAGAGACTGTTGTGACAAGCAGAACACAAAACAGCCAAAGAAGAAACATGGCCTACAAACGATAAACAGTTGTCATAATAGACGAATTAATAGTGAATGTTATCAATCGAGTTAAAAGAGAACGTTATCAAGTGGATGTTGTTTTTGCCGCCCATCAGGAGATCGGTAAGCAAAATATTGACATAACATGTATGATAGTCATAACCAAGCTCCAATAAACCTAACTCAACATGAAGTAAGAGAACAGAAAGAGAACACACCTGATCAAGTGATTGAGAGAAGGAAGAAAACAGCGTTGTATATTTATGAAATAAACAAGCCCACGAGACATTGTACCATGAGTATAAAGGACACGGCGTTTAACACAGTAAATCGATAAAAATGTCAAAAATTCTAAAAGGGGGAAAAAGCTGATTGACACCGGACGCTTCCAAAATTTTCGAATCGATCGCTAGGAATTTGTCGAGTCAAATCTTTAAGTGTTTTATAGTATGTGCAGTATCCCCCCTTCAAAAGTATCCCCCCTCCCCTGTAATGCAGAACACCGTGATAGCTAAGGACTTCTGATTTTGTGTGGTGATATGTCTCGCTGAATGCTGATCAACCAGCAAGTTTGAGCGTCTTTTACATGGTGGTTCGTGAGATATAAGGTGTCCATTTCTTTTCCGTAAAATGTTAATATCTCTTGACTGAAGAGAGGTAAAAGTATTTTGTTTTACCAACGAGTAGCCACAACTCTTTATGTAAGAATATAACCGTGAAAACTTTAGCCAAACAAATGCGTACGTAAAACATTGTCAAGAAGATTTC
The DNA here is from genome assembly GCA_905250885.1 of Didymodactylos carnosus. Lineage (NCBI taxonomy): Eukaryota > Metazoa > Rotifera > Eurotatoria > Philodinida > Philodinidae > Didymodactylos > Didymodactylos carnosus. The sequence goes on from CAJNOQ010005957.1 coordinate 4,273, forward strand.
ACATTCATTCATGAATGACCCTCATTCTTTTTACTTATTTTGCGTCTATCGCAAACAAACGATACCATTGAGGGAGAAAAGTACAGTAAATATTATGATTTAGTTTTCTCCGGCATATTTGAGCTACATATTAGCAAAAAACACGGCTTCTTCACCGTCTCCTTTCTGCTCTATCTCTCTGCTTTCTAGTGTTTTGAATGTTTCTTTCTAAGCATTGTTATTTATGAGCAATTTAGCTCCATTTGTTACTAAGTTATTTCTCGTCCTTTCTAAGAAAAAACGCTGTACTTTTATGAAATAGCATTCAATCATCTAAAAGCAAGTCCAAGATTCAAAAACAGACTTTTAGCAGATGGACCACAATGGTCCACAATGGAGACTGCTTTTGAAGATAGATTCATGGACTATAATGATCCGAGTTCACTTAGACCATGATCCGATTTTTCAGATCCAGATCAGACCACTCGAAGGTATACCTGAGCGTCAAAAGTAAATGACTAGTTCAGTACTGTTGATAGNTATGAAATAGCATTCAATCATCTAAAAGCAAGTCCAAGATTCAAAAACAGACTTTTAGCAGATGGACCACAATGGTCCACAATGGAGACTGCTTTTGAAGATAGATTCATGGACTATAATGATCCGAGTTCACTTAGACCATGATCCGATTTTTCAGATCCAGATCAGACCACTCGAAGGTATACCTGAGCGTCAAAAGTAAATGACTAGTTCAGTACTGTTGATAGGTTTCAACTTCTTCGCCATTGGGTGGCGGTCAGTAATTCATAGTCATATAAAGTATTTGTAGTTATAAAAACCATGATACCAACGAAATAACAAATTTAAAAAAAAGCTCGTCGATCTCTTTCTACATGCATCCACTAACATCCAATAAATTCATCATCGTGATGGAATCTGAGCGATCACGTCAGAGCTGGGATGTAACCGAGAAACCGTTACCGATCCAGTGCTGGTTTGTTGGTCCGATCCAATTGACTGCCGATCTGCACCAGTTGGATATTCGGTGTCGGTTCCATTTCTACACAACATTGTACACTAACAGCTATTAAATACGATTAATGCCTACTAATACACTCTCAAAAAACAAGTGCCCCGTCAGCTATAAAGGCATTTTGTTGGACGATGAATGGGACATTCTGAGTGCCCTCCTCCGAGCACTTTCAAGCAAAAAAATGTGTCTCATCAAGAAAAGTGTCCTACTGTGGACTATTTCAAGTGTCCCATTCATCATCCGAGAGACACTTGTTTTTTTACAGTATATCCTTATGATTCTGCTTCTTGCAATCAGTCAGTCGTAGGTACCAATTCCATCTGTCTTTAACAATCACTTTTTTCTCCAGAGAAAACAGCTTAAATAAGTGTAGTGTATAATGTGGTGGATCAAATTCCATCAAGGTGGTGACTTTATTGAATTGAATGTTAGTGAGTGTTTGTGGAGTGAGATTGACGACTCTGATCCTTTAAACTTGTCAACTCTCCATTCCCAACATCGTTGAGTGCTAGTACCTGTTTACTAATATTCTCATTTATGTCGACGTTTGATGTCAACGTTCTTTCACTAGCTGGACCTGAACAGTGGATGACTAAACGTCGTGGACTATCCAGAGTCTCAAGAAAGCGCAAATGAGAAGCATCGTGGGATATTGTCGTCCTCGCCACAGGATCGAACGTGAGGTATCCGATTGTCCTTCCATCAAAATTTTAAAAACAAATTTTTGGATCCTAGGATGGTTATTTTTGAGTTTTAGCAATTTTCTATTAAACTTAGCGAGAAATTCGAATCTGATGTCAATTTTTTTCAGGAAAGCCAGTTTTTCAAGGCTTTTCATCAAAACGGTATGAAGGTTTTCTACAAAAAAACCTTCATATCTTTTGATGAAGACCAAATAACTATGGATCCTGGTGGTAGGTACCATGATGATGTGCTTCGCTCAATATTGGCTTTTTATAAAACCATTCCATTTCTTATGTTTCTGAAGGGGCCTGAACTTCAGTCGTTTTGTTTTCTTTTTTAATTTGCAGATGGTGCGGATTCTAACTTGATTACATTTGATGACAAAGCAACCTTGTCAATTATAGTGGTGGTGTTTAAAATACCCGATGATTATGCTGATTTCAATAGGGAAAATGCTTATGGTTTAAATACGTTTGCAAACAATCAGTGGCGCCATACCGGTTATTTTAGAGTATTAATAAGTGGAAATTTTGCACCATGGTGGATATGGTAATTCAGTGAAGATTAGTATAGATTATCTGAATACAGTTAATAATAATTCATTCATAGGTGTGTCTGGTTGGAATGATAATATTCAATTAACAATAATTGGTCAATATTCGTCTGTCTCATTATATAATACAACAATTACACTTCAGAAAACAGGATCAACATTAGCTGTTCTAAGCCGAATATATTAACATTTAGCACTTCTGTTAGTACATAATTTATGTTTATCACTTTAGTAAGTTTTTCATCCATAAAATTATTATGCTTTTTTTTCTCATGTTAAATTTTCGTTAATTCGTTCAGCTGCCATTACTACAACAAGTACGTATATCATAGTTTCGTAGCTGTTACTATTTTCAAACGATCAAATCATTTTAGTACCATCATCTAATACCACAATGATAACAACATCTTCACAAGGCAAGCAAACAGCCTCTAAACGGAAAAATTTCATTGTTTTTGTTTGTTTTGTCAAAAATTATATAAATATACTTTGTGTTTTAGTTGTGTAATATTTTACTCGGCTATGAAATATACACGTTTTTCACTTAATTTTGGCACAGAATATTACCATCGTGAACTTAATCTTTTAATAAAAACAGTTCAACTGTGGAAACGAAGACACTGTAACAGGTCTTCCATTGTATATTTCCTCACGATTACCACGCAGAGTGAGGCAGAACTAATGCTTTCGTAATTTTATGTTTTTCAGCATCTCTGTCGATATCTGAAACTTTAGAATCAATTCGATTTGATAGTTTCAGAGATATAAGTAAAGACAACTCCACACAATGATATAAAATGAAGAGAAGATTTTGGATGGAGTAAACAGAAACCATCTGAGCGAAGACGATAGAAGGGGGCACGAAACGAAATTCATACCATGTAGCAAAGACTAATAGACTGTTTCTCTAAAGAGAAGAATTTTGTTTAAACAGACCTATGGCCGCTTTTTCTATCTATTGAGTCAAAATTTAAAACTTACCTTTTCGAAAATGTCCAAGTTCGAATTCGCGGAAGGTCCCGGTCAAGTGCTTGGTCAAAACGCAAACAAAAAATTTTAAACTTTTGTGATGGATGAAAACTCATCAGACACTCTCATGAAACGCACATATGTTTGCGACTGAGAAAGAATCTGATAGACAAACGTTTGAAAGAAATGTATGCTCTTTTTAAAAAGGATTGGCAGTACCACACTATAATCTTGAATTAATTTCCGCTTTATAGAAAATCGACCGAAAAATCGCCGGGGATTTTCTAGTTTATAGAAATTCCTCGACGACTTTCCAGCTTTCTAAGAAATGTTGATTTTGTACTTTATAGAAAATCGATTTGAATTTTCATAAATTCGATTTTCTATAAAGGTGGAGAATCGCTAAGGATTTTCTATAAATAAATTTCAAGATTCTGGAAATTCGATTTTGATTTTCTATAAACTAAAAAATTCCCGTCGATTTTCTAGAAAATGGAAATTCGCTCAGGAATTTCTAGACCAAATACTTATTCATCGTTTTGTTTTGCAATCAGTGTAGTTATAAGAGCGTCACGTAAAGACACTCATATTACACTTAAATGAACTTTAACAGTTTCTACTTTAGATCACAATTCTGCCTATGTTAGCAATTCTGATTTAAGCAGAGACAGTGGTGGCGCGAAGTTTTGATAAGAAGGTCCCAAAATCGGAGACGTTCACCAGAAATTTCTCAAAATCATGAGCGAAGTCGTGCCGCCACTCGGTGCAGATCCGCCAAGGAAAATCAAAAAGGAATTTTTACTTTCTTGAAAATTATTTATGGAAATTCAAAGACAATTTTTTAGATTGTTGGAAATTCGATTTTCTATAAACTGGAAAATCCTCGAGGAATTTCCATAGGTACCTTTTGAAATTCGCCGAGCATTTTCCATAAATAATTTTCAACCTTACAGTATACTACTGGTTTAAAAAAAGACAAATAACGTCTGTTGCAGCGACCGAGTCAGGTCCCAAAGCTTTGAATCAAAATCGACAGATATACATCATTGTGATACTGGGTCATCTGACTGGTGGAATGCTACGTATCCATTAATAATTCGTTCAACACAATTGGTTTTTGTCTATATTATATCACAATTGACACAAGTTTTAAAAAGTTATTTCACTAGTGGTATACAGTGCCTATGTCTAAAAACGTTTTTTAGAAAAGACTTTTATTGTATCTTCTTAGAGTCAAATCAGAATAATAAAATTTTGCATGTAATATGACGTATGTAATTTATATGTGACTGAAACATATTGTGAGGGTACCTTTTAGTCTTCTACATCATAATGCAGAAGACAAAGAGAGGGTGATTGATATATGGACAATGGGAGAGACAGGATGTGAATACAAAGAGTGATTAAATTTAAGTGGTGAGAGTGACTGTGCAAGAACCAATGGGAGTAGAGGTCATTATTCATTATTCATAACATTTGCCCTTATGTCAAATATCATCGTGTTAATGAGTCAGAAATAGTTCAACATTTGTTAGTTAGTAATAGTAGTTGTAATATTCAATTTGAGAAAAGTTTAATTTTTGATAGAGAAGAAAATAATCGTAGAAAAGTATTAGAAGCAGTTTATTCAATAGCAAATAAATCATATAATAATAAACGGATGATATGCAATCAATGGAAAGCTAGTATCAGTAAATGGATAGGAGAAAAATCAGGTAGTCTTTTCAGAACAAAAACAATAAATTCAAATAATAATAGTCACCATAATAGTCGAATAAATAGTCATAATATAGTCAGTCAACAAGTAGTGTTAGGATTAAACCAAAAAGGCAAATATAGTTTAAGAGCACAACCACGAGCTAAATATAAATTTTAACCAGTAAATAGTTTTATATGTCTTTTGCAATTGTGCTTATTATTTAATTTTCAAATTTTTGTACAGCTGTTATGCCATCTATTCACTACAATGTCAGTCAACATGATATTTTAGCTGCTCATCTTTATCCATATGCAACTGTAACTTTCACAATTATCATCGTTTACTGTACTTATTATTTCTTTCTCGTATTCCAATAAGTGTAATTTCCAAATATCATGCTTTTATACACTCACTATTGCAGTTGTTGAACATCCTACGCGCACATTTTTAATTAGCTTTCGTATATAGTATGTTCTTTTCTGTAATCACTTGTTATTCATTTCATTTGTACTACTGAAGAAGGAGTCGGTTTAGACTTCGAAACGTTTAGCAGTTGTAAATACATTTATAAAATAAAAGAAAATTCTACGAGGGAAACGAAATTAAATTTAAATGTGATTTCCTTATCATATATATTATCAACAGAATTAACACTACCTCGTATCAAATTTATATTACACATTCTTGTATTGTGGTCACGAACTTAAGTGCATTAATTTTGATTAATATGACCCGCAAAGTTAGTTATTCTTTTAAAGTTTCTTGCGCTTATTGATGAAAAATGAACAAGTCCTAGTTGTGTGCCCCAAAAGCTTTCGAAATCCAAAATATATATTGTCTGTAAATTGAATATTTTTTGACTTTTTTTTATTGGTTGGACTAGAGAAAACTGATCGAACAGAAATATTTTGATTTTTTTTAGAAAAGACTACCAGAATAAAAACTTAACTGTTGTACTGCTTCATTGTATATGTATGTTATTAATTGGAGTTTGCACGATTTTATACAGAAAAATTACTCACTTTTTCTCATTTGAAAACGTTTTTTGATCATTTACTCGATACTTCATTTGTGGCCAACTCACAAAATATACTTTTCAATCATACTTTTTTCATATTGACAGTTCGGTTGAAAAACAAAGTAAGACCCAATGAATAATATCATATTAATAAAAAAAATTCACAATTTCTTATTGAATAATAGATTTTTCTTTTTATGGTATGGAGGTGTATAAAGATCACAAGTGCATTTATGACATAACAACTCCCCCACTATTTATGATATCGACGTATAAATGTATATTAATGACAAGAGGAGTTGATAGTAGTCAGAGCGTTAAACAGAAACAGTTAGTAACAGAAATTACATCCCATTCAGGTGATTTAGTTATATAGTTGGACAAACACATTGTGAGTGAATTATTGGAGAAATTTCCACAAATATCATCCGAGTTCAAAACATTTACCAATATTGAAGATTGTGTGCAATGTATTCAGATTCACTCGAACAGAAAAATATTCCTGATCAATCAGAGACTATTGCCAAAGAGATAGACTATACCTCAGATTTATCAGGTTACTTTGCCCACGGACAGGCAAAGTAACCTGATATAAATGTGAAACTCGACTTGAATAATTATATTTAGGTAATTTTACAACCGCTTTGTAGTTACTAGAGACTCAGACAGAATTCATTTCTGAAAGAATCCAAAGAACATACCACGACCAGTTTCGATCTTTCTCAAGGGTCTCGTCAGATGGTTTCCTTCGAGAAAGACAGAGTTAAGGCACGACAAGCAACACAACTTCGTCACACCGTATGAGGATGTTACTATTCATTGTTCTTATCGAACAAAGAACGATAACCTTCATACGACGAGAACGAAGCACGATATGGACTCGGGACTCGGACTCGATCCTTAATGTTAAGGACTCAGACTCGCCCATGCCTACTATGGACTATGTTGACAAGGTACTCAAGTATGAACACGAACAAGATTTAATCGAAAGACTGGCATATAATTTGGGAGATTATCTGCAACGTGAGGCAAAAGTATGTTCCGGTGTACAAGCAAAAGTGTTAAAAGAATGAGCAGAAAAGCTTTTTGCAGTTGCTAATATACTGAAGCAGCCATGTGAATAAATCTCTTTTCACCTTTAATTTATAAATAAATAAGATCTTTTTATTTTCGTTAAGAAGTTTTAGTCACAGGTAAATTTTGCATATTTTGAAAATGCGGCTTCGTAATTGTGGCCAAAATTTAAGCCAATTAGTATAAAAGTGGTCGCAAATTGAAAATACTAAAATTTCACTGCACTCACTTTGATTGCATTTCCAAAAAGCGATCGATTAATGAGTAATCAACGGTTCGAATTTGAAATATAGATATATAAATTGGTCGCTTTTTGGAGACAATAGTTTATGGACAAATGCCAGAATAAGAAATAACTGCTAGAACAAAATGATTAATAATCAGTAAAACGTATTCTAGTGGTTACTTCTTGCAAAAGAATATTTTATAGCATTATTAGTCATCACAAAATTTAATCATGGGTTCTGTCTCGTTGGTAATTCGACTTGTGATAAGTCATAATATAGTTGTAACAGACATCGATAAATAAAGAAGTATGGGAAAGAAAGGTACACTTTATTTAAAACTATGAATACAAATTTACCTGGTCAAAAATTCAAAAAGGTAAAAAAGCAACTTTCTATAATAATTACTTATATTGGTTAAATAGCGAAAATCAGAATGGATTTTCAGTATACGACTGTGCATTCAAATCCTGTTCTCGTTCTCTATTTTAGAAAAAATGAATTTTTTCAGCAACAAAACAAAGTTTAAAGAAAAGCTAGCAGTACTTTTAAAGCTGGCCTTCCAGCAAATCTAATGACGTGTAAAAGACGCTACTAAAATGTGACTCTTTAAAAGTACGGCTCGCTTTTCTTTAAATTTTATTTTGTTGCTGAGAAAATTCATTTTTTCTAAAAACAGAGGCGAAAATGTCTGAATTTTCCCCCTAGTTTTCAATTTTCTCCATCCGAACTCAACTTTTATGCAATAAAATATTGTATTCGGAATCAGGATCCAAAACTGAGTCGAATGATATATTTTGAAATTTTTCGTGAAAATTTCGGTAATTTTCGACGTCGATTCGAAAAACATTGATGCAGCCGAACAGGATAGAAATGTACGTGCAAATGGTAAACTCGTCGATCTGCTTTGGATTTTTGACATGTTGAAATTGCACCGGAATTTCTGTGAATATAGAAATTCAATATAGAAATTCCATGAAAATTTCGACAAATGCAGAAATTCCAATGAAATTTGTCAAATTTTAGAAATTATTTTTGAATTTTGACAGCGTTGTCGAAAGTAATATCACGGCTTAATTAATTTAATCTGAAATTAATTTAATACGGAGTCAATTTAGCAACATTTATTCAACAAAAAGTACTATTACCGTCGTACAATAACAAAAGATTCATTTCAAATTTTCCACAATTTTTACTTTTGGCTACAGAACAGCACAGCAGAACATACATAAACATAGAAACCATTTCTCTTGTTTCACAACAACTTTATAAGTACAGTTGCATTTTTTCCATCACTTCATTAAACTAGAGAATTTTGTCGAAATTCCACTACGTCCTTCGACAACAATATATACAACGAACACGAATCACTAGAGGTCATTAACGGCCTAACCCAAAGTTTTGTCGAAATTCCTATGATACTACTAGTTTTGGGCCAAATAATTGTCAAAATTCCGAAAATATTCTGAATTTCTACACCTATCAAGATTCCAAAAAACTTACTGCAAAAATCAGAAATTCCAAATAACTTCCTACTTTAGTCAAAACCTGTCAAAATGCCAATGCAGAAATGTTGAAAATTCAAGGCAGAAATTCCAAAAGCAGATCGAGGAGTAAATCGTGCAAATGACGGATCCATTGCTTAACACAAAAAACTAGGTAGGTTTACAAAATCCCTTTTTCACATAAGAAGCATGGTTTGGCCTGTCCATGTTGGACAGGCTTTTGACTTTAGAGTTGATTAAACGACATTTTTATATTCACTTTTTAACGCTGAATCAATAAAAACAACGTCAGAAGAAAAAACAAATCGAAAATTTGAACCTTATTGAAACTGAAGAATTTTTCGACATTTCACGTCCTGCGAGTATTTTCGATTTTTCAACATGAAAAAAACTGTTGTTAAAATTCTGAAATACATTTTCTTAATCAGCTCGATGAGCTCTATCCAACGATGAATAAAAAGTTCAAAAAAACAATTTGCTTGGTTACTGCCTTACGTGCGCCTTATATAAATTGGTCGCTTTTTGGAAACAATAGAGTACAATAGAAGTACATTGTACATACATACATCTGAGATATATCTCTATTAACATTTGCTTCTCATTTGCCGTATTCTGTCTATCTACAGAGAAGAGCAGTATGGAAAATATTTAGTATAATCAATCAACTCATAACTCACTCAGTTTTTCACCAAATTAAATAGTTCTTTGAGCATCCGATTCGCAAGACGTTTTTCTACTCACAAATGTAAATAAAAAGTACAAGGCTTCCACAGTGAAACCCTGCAACGGACTATTCAATAACAAAGAACTATTTAATTTGATGAAAAAATGAGTGAGTCATGAGTAATTGATTATACAAAATATCTTCCATACTGCTCTTCTCTGTAGATAGACAGAATACGGCAAATGTCAATAGAGATATATGTTGTTGCGAAAACTGAAATTCGATGAAATTCTCGTTTTCGCTACAAAATATATCGTAGATGTATGTATAATATACACCTCGAGCATTCAGATACATTGTATATCTCTATCTGAATATTAGAGGCCTAAGCATATATATTATTCGATACATCCTTTCCTTATGTCAAGGAAGTAGATTCGGTCTTCTGTGTCAATAGTTCGATATGTATGGTGTCGGAAATTTGAACTTTCAGTAAAAGTTTTTTTTTTTTTAAACTTTATTTATTGATGAAAAAGTTTCAGTGAATTGAAGTAAAGTTTCCTTTTCGTATTTTTTAAAACATGATTGGACAGAGCCCATCGAGCTGAGTAAGAAAAACTGGATTTTAGATTTTAGAAATGATATTTTCAAATCGAGAAATTTGAAAAACTTTGAGGGGTCAAGTTTTTCGAAAAACGCATCATTTTCGGAGGCTACTCCTAATTGCG
>CAJNOQ010005958.1:0-14400 GCA_905250885.1 Didymodactylos carnosus
TGATGTCTAAAACTCATTCTAGTATGATGAAGGCGTCAATTCTCAAAATCCTCAAATGGTTATCATTAGGCAGAGTCAAAAAGTGGCTCTATCAAAAGCACACCTTACAATCAATTTTACATTACGACAGTGCCGCTCCCGGTTGCAAAGTACTATTGTCGTGAAAATTGTCCACTGTGTGATTCATGATTGCTCTACAATATATAACAGTTTTTCGTGCCTTTTATTCGTAATAGCTTATATCATTTACCATGTCATTTTTCTCTGATATAATGGCCTACGCCGCATCTGTGTAGAATGACTATTCCCCGGTAATGCGTTTTAAATATAAGATAGAATAATAAATATAAATTGAAAAATGACATGGTAAATGATATAAGCTATTACGAATAAAAAGCACGAAAGACTGTTATATATTGTAGAGCAATCAAGAATCACACAGCGGGCAATTTTGACTAGACACGCCCAAGCATAAAATAAATATCTAGTATCGCCCGATTCATCAAGATTACTAGATTTTTACTCGGTCGCAACTATAGGGTAATGTCCGTGGAAATGTAGTAATCGGGCGATTGCAAGATTTCTTCTAGTTACAACTATCGATTTATCGACCGATAATCGATCGATTTAACTATTGCTAGTTGCACATGCAGACGCATCTAGTTAAAAGTCCCTCTTCCAACTAGTAATCTAGATGACAACTAGTAGTCATCCCACCCGATTACAGACAAAATGTATCTAGATTTTTCCCATAGATGATTTTTGCTTGGGCGTGGACATGTGCCATAAAAGTGATACGAAAGCCTCTAAACACTATTTTATATGTTTTCGTATGCCAATGGTGTAATTTACAAGTTCACAAATGTTTTTATTAGGATTTCCAAAGATTCGATCTCTAGAAAACCCGATTAAAAGTGTTTGGACCTTTGTAAATCACACCATTGAAAAGAGCACATCCGAAAACCTATGAAAATAGTTTTCGTAGGCTGTCAAACTGCTTCTGAATCAAAAATCCTAGTGCCTAGCACAAAATTGCTACAGGAATGCTGCAAATCTGCCATTTTATTAAATCGAACGATTTTTTGCGCATAAGAACTTACAATTGACATATCATTCGATGGAGTTTGATGTGCTGATTCTAAACATATCATTAGTTTTTAATGAAAGTGTTTCTGGGGTGAGTAAAATGAATTTTACGGGGGAAACCTATAGCTCCGTCCAGAAATGTTTACGATAATTTACGCTAACAGCATATATGTTTCATTAGTAAAAGAAGCTTTTGTGAAAGTTTCGTCCGATTTGAAGCTGTACACATTTACTGTACAGAGGACCGCTCTATGACCTGCTATTCGAATCTTGAAAAAGGTCACGTCCGTGTTTCCACCTAATGTCCACATGGTTGCCCACTGTGAAACACACTCTGAACCAGATGAAACGCACTTGCCTTTTCAATTGAAAAGATCGGAAAGAAACATTATGACGGCTCAGATAAAATGTAATTTGATAATAAAGATCAAATAACGTCCTTTCGTGATGTTTTTCCACACTAGAACAAGCTTACTTTTGAGATTAACTGATATTCGAATTAGAGCGATATGATGTTGCAATCAAGTGAACGGCTACGAATGAACAAGTCCAAGTGCAAACTTGATGTGTTTTTTTGACGGCCCTAGACTCGAGGTATTTTTTATAAAATCCGTATAAAGCTTAAGAGATTAAAATGTACCGCATTCAATAAGAGAGTAGTTAAAATCTTAAAGTGAATTGATCAATCTCCTTACATTAAGCATTTATCCAATGTATAATAATGGGTTAAATTGAATGACGGACAGAATGTATGTCACCGTGAATTTGTTTTTTATTTCATCATGTGTACCAAGAAAAGCTTTCAGAATTCTTGAGGAATAAACATGGAAAATGCGAGACCGCTTGCAGAAGTATGATGGCGCTAAGCGCGACCCTGTTTGAATGCCTCTACAGGATCCGATCCAAGCCGTAGCGGCTACGGCTTGTAGATGTTTTCCATGTATAATTTTAATTTTTAGGCGAATTAAGCATTTCTCAGTTAGACATTAAAAGGCACATGCCTCTGAGCTCTGTAAAAAGTATCTTATTCATATAACCACGTTGTTTGACTGCAATGGATATAAGTTACTTTAAGAAAACAGACTTTACTGGAATCAAAAACTATAGACTCAAACAGAATTGTTTGCATGATAATAGGTTGCCAATGATTAATCTCGAACATCTGTTTTGTCACAAAATAGAATTCATGAATAAATTATCAATTGTTTAATCAAATTTCGTCTAAGGTTTCTCAAACGAATTTTATTCCGTTTGGTTGTTTTTAGCAGAATTAACAACGTGCAATGTGGTCTGTTTTCTGTTAAACACTCACTCACCGATATCTAAAAAGTTCAATAAAAATATTCATATATGGTAAGTAGTGTTATTATTAGAATTGATATAGGATTAAAGTTTACCGAGACACGCTTATTGTGTTTCATAGTAATGACAAAATGAGACTAGGAATGTTTTTGCGATGCATAAAAAGCAAAAGTAAAGACACAATTAAAACGTTTGGCAAAGAGCTGAATAGACTTAAATCTGTCAGGAACAGCTAGAGCTTTATTTCTAATATGGCTGTCGACTTACTTCTCAAGTCGAACTCATTCAAAATCTTTTTACATTTTTAGGTTGACCATTTCTCAGAAGATCAGATCACAGGCATAAAAATTCGTCCTGGATCTGTCTTCTATAATATTCCATAGTTTTTCGTTTTTAGAGTTCAAAGAAGCGTTTGCTCTGTTTGACAAAGATGGTGATGGATCAATATCAACAAAAGAATTATCGATTGTTATGCAAAGTTTAGGACATAACCCTACAGAAGCTGAATTACAAGATATGATTAATGAAGTGGACATTGATGGTAATGGTACAATTGATTTTTCTGAATTTTTAATTATGATGGCACGTAAAATTAATACGACTGATAGTGAAGAAGAATTGAGAGAAGCATTTAAAGTTTTTGATCGAGATAACAATGGTTTCATTAGTGGTGATGAATTGTGGTTTGTGATGAATAATTTAGGAGAAAAGTTAACAAAAGTAGAAGTACAAGAAATGATCAAAGAAGCAGATATTGACGGAGATGGCAAAATTAATTTTGAAGGTAATCAGATGCACATATACTTTTGAATCATCCTTCAACACAGTCTCTCACCGCGAGATTCCACATCCTTGTGATGTACGAACCAAAGAGTTTTGAACTAAATTCATTGTATTTTAATGAACTTCTCTTTTTACTTTCTAGAATTTGTCGAAATAATGACACATAAGTGAGTTTCTTTGGATTCCATCATAACAATCACCTTTTTGTATTACATGATATTATACAGCAAAACAAACTTGTTTTGATAGCCTGGCTGCAGTTGTTTAATATAATTAATAAATTTGCATTTTTCGGTAGATGACAAGTTTTGACTATTTTTCTCATCTAATTGTGGTCATTCATGTTTAAACCTAGGAAAATGAACTTTTCATCTAGGTTCTTTTCTTTGACAGCCGTTTTTATATATAAACTAAGTTGAAGAATTTAAATTGCATACATTTTCTCTTTCGCCGTCGCCTACATCCTTCAATCTGACCTTTAACCGTGTATGTACGATATAAAACAGTTTTATTCAATCATATGCAAACATCAGATTATAATGAATTCCACAACTATCTCTTTTTTGTTATCCTTTCACTCTTTTTCTTCTCATCTTTCAACTAGAGAAAACAAACATTGTGGTGCGTGTCTTGGCTGAGCTATTTCTTTCAAAAGAGAGTAAGACCAAGATACAGCATGATAAATTCTGTGAGCCAACACTCTAAAATAAAACGCGACTTAAAAAAAGAATAAGGCACATTAATGCGACTTAATTTGATCCTAAATGCATTTCATTTTAGAGTGAGCACAAATAAGAAATCGTTGGTGTTCTTAGACGACATATGAGCAAAATGACGTTATTTTTTTAGTTCTGTATTTAAAAATTTTATTTAAGGGTCGTCCCCCTCCCTAGCGAAAAAAGAACGAAGATTGTGCGATGACTCGACTATGAGGGGATACAATTTTGCTCCGCTAAAACCATGTTCTGAGAAAAACGTTAAACAATATTGAAGAGCATAGTGACATCAGATCTAAGGTTTAATATAGGAGTGTGATACATATATATAAAGCAAAAAGAAAGTTCTTTCTATTCAGATATAATCGGTTGAATTACGTGTAACTTTTTTAAAACATGTATATTGTGGCGCCGGAGACGTGATATGTGATTGGCTCTTTCTTTTACTCTCATAGAGGTTATTTGATCGATACAAACCTAATGAATATCTAACAAAAATAGCAGATATTATGATTAGGGAATAGTACAATAAATAACTATCTTTACCACTCAAAATTACGCGATTTTTTATCCACGGTAACTAAGGAAAAATAGCTAAAAAATGGCTGAAAACCGAAGTGGCTAACAGAAAATCTCTCAAAACCTCATGAAAATATAATTCTTTTGTAGAAAGCGACACATTGTGAAAGAGGAGGCTTTGGCCTATCTAGCTGAGCAAGAAACTTAATTTTACGTTATCAAGATCAAGAAATTGTCTTCCTCAAAAAATTTCAACGCTCTGATGAGTAAAAAGCTATTCCAGTGTGATCTATGAGTGTTCTCAAATAGAAGTCGAAAGCAAAAACGCAGCGGAAACAGTGTTCTGTTTGTAGGTATATGCTTTCAGTGATTGTGATCTGTCATATTTTTACCATATTTTATGACTACTATTTATACCTGCGACATAGGTGCAATTTTAAATATATCAGCGATATCATACCTTTATCAGCGTCTCAATGATAAAAACCCTTTTTATCTCAATCTTTCCGTTTTCAGTACTATAAAAGTACTTGGCTACCTCTAACGAATAACGCAAACGTGAACAAGTGAACGTTTTTGAAAATACTGGGTGAGTACATAGGCAAGTACATCTTTCGGAGTTTCTGAGTAATTAGTCCAAGTATATACAGATTATATTAAGAGAAGATCAATAAATCATAATATACACAAAACGGATACGCATATGTCTAATTTAGAAATAAACAGTTTTACAATACATACACCCGAATAAAAAATGATTAACACCGGTGTTATGGCATATATTAAAGACGTGTCATGAGAGAGAATTGTATGATAGGTATCATACATATATATATTCGTTCTGTTTCTTGCTGCCAGGTATTTCTCCAGTGTTATTTCTTACACTAGGGTCATACTACAGCCTTAATCGTGATTAAGCTGATCGTGATTAGTTAATGGTGAGTAATTTGTAGTGTGGCCGCGACCTTAATCACGATTAACTCGCTAATCGTGATTAACTTTATGCATGATTAAAAGATGAATAGCGTAATCACGATCAGTGTTAATCGCGATTTGATGTAGTGTGACTGCTCTAATCATGATTAAATGTCTGCCATATCACCGGACTCCGAAATTTTCAAACGCGATTAGAGTCCGGGGGAAGGCGATATTCGGAATCAGCGTGGTCGATTGCCTATGGGTCCATGATTTTTAGTCCGGGGTACTTCCGAAAATTAAAGTCGGGGGCCTTTAAAAAAAATTTGAAAATAATTTACGCGCTGACGAGGATTCGAACCTCGATTCTGTCTCATCATAAACAGACGTTTTATCTATTGTGCCATCAACGCTCTTCAACAAGTAGATACATTATATACTGTAGGTGTTGCTGTTTCATATCAATTAGCTTTCTTTCGCATAGCATCAATATTTTCATACCGTCTCTTTAGTTTACCTAGCTACGAATCTATAGTCTTGTCATCTGATCTACTATCAAGTACAGATGACAGAAAACGAAAACAATAAGTATGAGTATTTTCCTTTCTTATAACAGAATTTTTCGTTATTTTTCAACACTTTCTTATACGCTTTAGTTTTCTTTGGATCAGAACAGACAACTCTGTTGAGCAGATATCGAATGCAGCTGAAGTGCATCGAATCAGTTAGAGCTGTCATCCATCACACCGAGAGATTGTTATATGTGCATGACTCAAAATTCTAGAGTAAATGAATTTCTCTCAGCAGTACATTAATAAATGGCAAAATCGATCTTTTTCTCACCTATATTCATAATTTCCTGTTTCAACACGATATAATGGTTCTTGCAAGGCTGCATAACTACATTCGTCATCGTCCATCTCTTTTACTTTCAAACAATAAGACTAAACAAAATAGAAATAGTTATATAAAAATTTTAAAAATTTTTTATTAAACTTACAAGATATTCAAATTTAGCATCAGCATACTTTTGAATTGTTAAACGAGTGTCGGGTATAGCTTTACTCAAATATGTATTTAAATCTGTGATCATCTAGAGAAGAAGAAAAAAATAACAGTCTATTTACTCTAACTTCAACAATCTAAACATACCGGTTTAACTGTTCTCAGTAATGTGATAGCATAACGATCTATTTGTCTATGTGCTTCACCAAATTTAGTAAATCCTTCACTTGCTTTTATTTGAGGTTCTCGTGCGCCAATATTAGCAAAAGCATCACCAAAATTACGATGTGTATGAGCTAGTTCAAATATGGCTTTTAATATACCACGTGTGTGATCGATAAGACCACGATATAAATCAGATGTTCCTGTAAATATTGATTAAATGACAGATTTTTGTTAAAAAAAATAAACAAAAAAATAAACATACGTTCTAATTCATCTAATTTCTTAATTAAACCATCTAGAAACGAAAGATAGATAAAATATTACTCGATTTAGAATAAACAGCACTCTTACCATTGCATAATATTGCACGACTAAGACCCAAAGCATCAGCCGTTGTTGAACTCATTGTTTCAACTACACGATGTTTCATTTTCTTTAGCACTAAAAGAAAACGAATATTTATTCTGTATAAAGTAAGTTGTTGAAACTCGTTAACTCACCTATATCAAGCGTTTTCCCTTGTTTTCGATCAGCATGTAGTTTATTATAATGAATTGTTACTTCAGACTAAAATAAAAACAAAAAAAAGGAAAATTGGATATTTTTCTAAATAAGCATATTTTTTTTCAACAAACTTTTATTGATTGTATAAGTTTTGCAACTTCAACTTTTGTTCGACCTTTAACAGGTTTACCATTGACAGATATGATTTCATCTCCTTTGAAAGAAACAAATATTTTATGTTCAATAGAATAGAATTTTGGTAAGATTACCTGCTGCTAAGAGTCCATCACGTGATGCTGCCGTATTGTCAAATACTTGAACAATGTATAAACATGGACATAACGGAGCACCGCCACCAATACTAATTCCAACTAAATTTTGTTTATCTTTTTTCAGTGTACATGTGCCAGACGTAATCGTCATACCCCTAGACAAAATATTTCTCTCTTAAAGAAAGAACTATTTTTTAATTGACTTCTGGTACGTACAATGTATCTTCTTCCATATCATTGCAGTCCATTTTTTTTGCTTGTGTTTTACCTAAATTTCCACAAAATAAATAAGTTCCAATCTAAAAAACTATGAACTACAATATGGAAAATAAATTAACTTTGTCAAACTTCAAATGACAGGAAGGAAAAAACATCGAGCAGAAAATTACATAGTAACTTCCATCATTTTAGTTACTAATTTACGTTATGACTCTTTTTAGTTTATTATTTATTTACTTTAAAAAACACAAATCTAATCTAATTTTCCGTTAGTTTTCTGAATAATGAGCGTTTATGAAGGCAAATCCTTCTCTTGAAAACTGCCATTATCTTTGAATTGTTCAATATCAAAAAGTTCTCTTTTTTACATTCTAGTCGCGCAGTTTGAACAGAAACATTTTCTTTTTTGTTAAAATACTAGAATGATGATGAATGAACGATAAAATTTTCAGACTATTCTTATAACATTGCTAGCACTAGAAATTGTCGACATACATACCATATGATTCAAGCTGTCAAAATACAATGGTATACTACGATAAAAAAGTATATCATTGGTCGAAAATATAAGCTAATAAAAATTTGCGGTTCTAAAAATGATATTATAAGCCGTATACATGTCGAATATGATTTCTCCTCAGTCAGTTAAAAGATGTCCACTTTATGTACTGTTTGCTTTTATTTGACAAAAGGGCGAAAGTTTTCAATTAAAACAAAAATAAAATAGGCTTTCATTCATTATTATCAGTTTATTTCTGGACATTCTACAATTACCGAGTCAGAGATATTTATCATTTATATTCATCAACATTAGTGTAGTTTCAGATGTAATACGCAACGGAAGTAAAAGTGGAGTGAACACAGTTTTGAACATGTTGATCACAATCGGTTAACAATATAGAATTTTGTGTTAGAATGAACAGGACTACGGCAGAAAATGAAAAATGAACAATAAATTAACGGAGTAGAAAATGATCAGTGGAAACATTACGTTGCAGAGAAGAAAAGAAAAAATATACAAAAACAAATTGAAGAACTTTTGTACATTTTTCACAGACAAATGATCGTTTGATTATTGTTCCGATTAGTGCGTCACTGAAGTCTATTTAATATAATCGGAAAAGGAGTAGACCATCTGGTTGTCAGTAATCACTAATGAATTCATTAATGTTTTCCAAATTTTTTGAAAACTCTTACGCGTACAACCAGTACTCTTCGTGTGATACAGTATATAACGACTAACAGTAATTGTAAAAGTCTTTGATTAATGTACTCTGAATAATTGTTAAGTATTCTGGCAAGTTATTTCATTCATTTTTTGATTTAATCTGTCAATAAATTGTTTTAATAGACGTGAACTAATAAACTCCAATACTGAACCGAATTTTTCCAAGTATCCGTCTCCGTATTAAATGCGCGATAAAAAAAATAAATACTTCCGAAAATGATGGATAAATATATGGCACCATAAAGATCCTTTCACTTCTGCTAAAAACACGATCGGTATAGAACCGATAAACGTGAGGTAGTCTTCTCTTACACTTATACAGGTTTTATAGCTTGTTTTCGAATTAGAAGAGTGTATTTAGACTGTTCTGTGTTTCCACAAAGGAAATGCAATAATACAGTCAACTTATGCCAAAAAGTAAGCTGTTTTTCACGTCGATATCGTTCGTTATGTACACATCGGTAAGAAAAATGTGGTTCATGGCCGTATTTTTTACCTATTTGCTATTGTTATTGATTATGCTATAAAACAGCGATTTTGTATCGAGCATTCGAAACCGTATGCTCCTCATGGCCCGTTCTGCAGAGCCGATTTAAATTTCTATAAAAAGTTTTTTGTTGCTAAATCTCAAACCCTCTAAATGTATATGAGAAAACCGTACATACTGTGCTCTAAAATACGAGAGAAGCTTTTCGAGTTAGATTAATAAATCAAAACTAATGTTGTTAAGTGCACGAAAATTTGTGACGTTTCTAGAAAACAGTTCTTCAAACCACATATGCAATCATGCAAAACGCATTTTGACTTTGCAGATCGAAAAACCCTTCCAAATAACTCTTCCAGATGGGATTAGGCGAATTTTCAAATACTGAAAGAGATTTTGAATTCAAACGCAAAACACATTGAGGGACATTCTTTATGAGCTTTCTGAGGTCACCAGATAAACGGAAAACAGTTTTTGTAACTTTTCTATGTTAAACAGAAATACACTTCTCCGTTTAGAAAAGTTTGATAAGCTCATTCGTTTTTCATGCACTATGTTTTAAGGCCTCCCCCCCTCAGAAATTGTGATTTTCTGTCAAAAAATTGGTTTTGAGATAAGCACATGGAAAGGTAGCCTGAAGTGTCTACTTTCAGAATCTGTATCGCTTTTGGTTACAGAATTGAGTTTCTGGGGATTTTGAGCAAGTTTTCTAAGAGTCTCGGAAAACCGGATCTTCAAATAATAGCTTTTTCCTCGATACTTATGAAATTAAAATTTTTCTCAACACACTGATTTATAGAGCAAACGTTTCTGATCAAAATAAGACCTCGACGACTCTGTATGACCTTGCATCGAAAAGCTGCAGGCATTTTCCTACAAGTCCTAAAATTGAGTATTTTATTCAGCGTTTAATACAGCGTTTTCACTATATAAGAGTTACACTTGAAGTGTGTCCCAAGATTTTTAATAGGAGTTTGTCGTAGAGAGTTTATTCTTTTTTTGTTTAAAAGAGGAAAAGAAAGTACATAGACTGACAGGCGCCGACTTTTGAATTAGGTCTTAGTTTTTTGTCAAACTGAAGATTTTTAGAAAACCCGGAAGGCTTTTTCGGGTTTTGGAGGCTGTTGGTTGCCTTGAAAACCAGTAAAGGCTTAATTGAGAAATCGACGCCTGTCAAACCATGTAGTTAGGTGTCTAGTTTAAAATAAAACAAACCCGAACTCTCCAGCTTGAAGTATATTAATAAATCTGGGACACACTTGAGGGTACTTTTTGAACCTTGATATCTGGAAAACTTCTGAACCGTAAGACTCGGAGACAAAAAAAATTTTTTATTCCCGTGACTCATTGTGCCTAACATTTATGGAAAGTTTCGTCAAGATCGGATGTACGGTGTCGGAGATAATTTCTGAGGGGGGTCCCTTAACGACGGAAAGTTTTTTTATTTGCAATGCAAGACGCAAAATGTGCTTATATAGATGCAAATGCAAAAAATCCTTTTTTAGTTTTGTAGTATACATTCTTATTAGACTCAATAAAAAGTTTGTTTCATGAAGAGGACTGTCGCTGAAAATCTTCGGCGCGTCACTGTAGGCCATCTTACGCTCTGCTTGAGTTTTAGCTTTTAAACTTCTTGATTTATTAAAAAAAGATAACAATTAAAATTATACAATAAGATAGAAAAATAGTTAGAACAAAAGTAGTTAAAAATTCGGTAATTTTAGTATATTTCTTGATTGTTGTCAAATCTCATTCGCTATTGTAGTTTTGCTTTGAAATCAGATGTTAAGATATTCGATAATCAATACTTGTAAAGAGAACTACAACCTTATCTGGATTAATTGGGCTTGTGCAAACAATTCGACAGCTTTTTATCACTTCTTTTCTAACAAACTCCAGTTTCTCTAATGGTCAAATTAAATAGTTAAATAACAATCCGATCGATATCAGCTGTATAATTTGATGGATTAAAAAATTTGATTGTATTCATTGAGCCGGCACATAGCAGGAGAGAAACGACTGTTGAGTTTACGTTTGTATAACTTGTCGTATCATAAAAAGTAATACTTATTGGAGAACCATTATTTACACTTATATCTGCCGTTCGTACTTCAGCAGTTGCGAAATAAATAGTGACCGCGAATGTCCCACCTGTACCACCGCTAATGTTGCGAAAGGTTAGCTCTTCTTCAAAACCTAAATAGCCGACTTTCTGTCCTCCGGAACATGTCGTGCAATTTTGAATTTCTATAGCATCTGTGACTAAATTATCCGGTGATTCAGCTTCATAAGAAGTTGATACTGGCGGTGAGACGCTAGTAATTGTTGAAGCCATTATTAAACATGTATCCATTGTCGTGCTACTTGATTCTGACAAGTGGATGGTAGATGGGTGACTTATGGTATTGGATGTACTGGTTAGAAACGTGAATGTAGATGTAGTAGTAGTGGTGGTAGTAGTAGCGGTGGCAGTAGTAGAAATAACAGCAGTAGGAGTAGCAGTAGTCGAAGTAATAGCAGTAGAAATAACAGTAGTAGAAGTAATAGTAGTAGGAGTAATAGTAGTAGGAGTGACAGTAGTAGAAGTAATAGCAGTAGGAGTGACAGTAGCCGAAGTAACAGTAGTAGAAGTAATAGCAGTAGGAGTGACAGTAGTAGAAATAACAGCAGTAGGAGCAGGAGCAGTAGCCGAAGTAATAGCAGTAGAAATAACAGTAGTAGGAATAATAGTAGTAGGAGTAACAGTAGCCGAAGTAACAGTAGTAGGAATAATAGTAGTAGGAGTAACAGTAGTCGAAGCAATAGCAGTATGAGTAGTAGTAGTAGGAATAATAGTAGTAGGAGTAACAGCAGTCGAAGCAATAGCAGTATGAGTAGTAGTAGTAGGAATAATAGTAGTAGAAGTAATAGCAGTAAGAGTAGCAGTAGTCGAAGTAATAGCAGTAGAAATAACGGCAGTAGTAGAAGTAATAGTAGTAGGAATAGTAATAGTAGGAGTAACAGTAGTAGTAGTGGTGGTAGTAGTAGCGATAACAGTGGTAATAGTGGTGGTGGTAGTGGCAGTAACAGTAGTGATAGTAGTAGTAGTAGCAGTAACAGTAGTAGTAGTGGTATTAGTGGTAGTAGCAGTAACAGTAGTAGTGGTAGTAGTGGTAACAGTAGTATCAGTAGTATCAGTAACAGTAGTAGTGGTGGTATCCATGCTAGTGGTGATAGTAGTAGCGGTAGAAGTAGTAGTATCGGTAGTAGTAGCAGTAACAGTAGTTGTGACAGTAGTAGTAGTAGCGGTAGCAGTAGTATTGATAATAGTGATAGGAGTAGTACTAGTTATAATAGTAGTTGTTGAGACCAAACTAATTGTGGCTGATTCACTTTGTAAGTGTGTGAGTGTCAATTGATTGCTCGTAATAGTAGATGTTGAGCTAAGCATGTCTAAATGAGAATGATTTAAACAGTTAAATAATAGTAATGTATTAAGGATAGATTTAGACCGCGAGAGGCCTGAATTTCGGCCCACGAACTTTTTGTCCCGGACTTTCGGCCCGGACCGAAAGCCTGAAAGGAATTTTGGACCAAACCTTAATTTACCTAATTAATTTTATAAATAACTAGTAAACTTCATGGTGCTCAGCAGTACGACATGATGCTTTGTTAAGACGATATAGTGCTGAGCAGTGCAACATGATGTTTAGCAATTTTCATGCAATTCTATTAGAAATGAGGCAGAGCACGATACTCTACCAATATAATTTTAATTTTATTCGACCGATGTTTCTCCACCAATACCGCCACTTTCATCTTGCTGAGCACCATGTCATACTGCCGACCACCATGTCGTACTGCTGACCACTATGTCATCCTGCCGAGCACCACGTTTTATTGAAAGTACATAGTGCTGAGCACCATGAAGGTTACTAATTATTTATAAAATTAATTAGGTAAATTAAGGTTTGGTCCGAAATTCCTTTCAGACTTTCGGCCCGGGCCGAAAAATCATCGGAATTTCGGACCGGATCGAAAGTCCGGGACAAAAAATTCGCGGGCCGAAATTCATGTGACCCTAGACCGCGAGAACATATCTTATAATACTGTATTTGTTACAGTTTGCTGTTATTTGATTCATGATGGTAACTATGGCTGAAAAAGTTTTTAAATTTTTGGAACTGAAATCACTGTTTACCTGAAGTTGGTTGGTTAGCTAATAAGGAACTTGATAGAATGACGCCATTCTCTGTGGAAAATAAAGTACTGGTAAGGTGATCCATTTGACTCACTGGAGTCGTTGTACTTTTTGAGGTTGAAAATACTGTTACTGTGCTAACATAACGAGTGGTATTTGAAACAAGAACTGCGTTAGTAGAGGAAATAGCTGCTGATGAAAAATTCTCTTGTGGATGACTACTTGTGGTAATTGATTGCGTTTTATTTTCAACAGCTGGTACTGTCGGATTGAATGTTGAGAAAAAGGATGATCGACTAGTATTACCGAGATCTACGAAGGTAGTGTTGTTTGACAATTTTGAAGATGATACAAGCCCAGATTCAGTTTTTGATGCATCAGTAGTGCGTGCTGTTATTCTTGTGGATTCTATGGTATACTGGTTTGATGATGGTCCTGTTGAACTGTATATCATTCCACCTGTTGTTACTGTTGTTTTAAACAGATATGTATTTGTACTTGTCGTTATTTGACTTGTTGATGATGCTGCTGATGATGATAGTGTGGTACTGTTTAAACCGTTGGTAGTTTGAGTTAATACTGTCGTACTAATCATACTTTGCTCCGACGTTATTATTTTGGAGGAAGCGTAAACCGGTGTTGTGGTCTCTATACGTGACAATGACGATTCTGTGAACATGGCACCATTGGTTGTGGTTCTGTCTGAATTATTATCTTGCGTCGAATTGGCGAATAAGAGGAGAACTAAAAAACTGAATACTTACAGTTTTCTAATCTTTCTAACTTATCTCCTCCTCTTACATGTTGAGATCAGAAATTCCAATGTGTAAAAGTTGTGATCGACAATGGTGCTTTGCAACCAGGAGCGGCACTGTCTGCTACATTCTAATGGAAATCGTAATGTAAAATTGATTGTAAGGTGTGCTTTTGATAGAGCCACTTTTTGACTCTGCCTAATGATAACCATTTGAGGATTTTGAGAATTGACGCCTTCATCATACTAGAATGAGTTTTAGACATCA
>CAJNOQ010005959.1:0-14399 GCA_905250885.1 Didymodactylos carnosus
CATTCTTATCAGATTCTTATAAGACTCTTATCAAACTCCATTCACTTTCCTGCGTAATCTTATATAAGAATTTGATAAGAATCAGGTAAGATTCTTATCAGAATTGCAGAAAATTTTTTGTCTAGGGAAAGTCAATTTTTCACTCATGACTTGATTTCTTGATGGGTTGGCGAACCGTCTCTTAAGCCTTTTTAGGCCTATCAACTGCCGTACATCTAGAATTTAATAATTGCGGAGAGTTAGAAAAGAGGTAATATAGATATCTAAATCGGAATACTCATCAGAGAGAAGTTTACATGTAGACAAAAGACTATCAAAATTAGTTAAAGCGTTGGAAATTTATCTTTTCTCTAACTTGTTGAATCGAGTGACATTGTAGAACATTTAAGGTAATTTTTTCACGCTTACCGCTAGAGTCGGGCATGCATCAGTTAGAAATGAAGTGTACTTTAACAAACATTTATATTTTGGACAACATTTGTTATAATGAAATTTTTGATGATATAGAATTATAGCATAGAATCAGCTGTACAAAACAATAGGCTAAAACAGAACTTTATATTACTTTAGATCAATCAATCATTTTATTGACCAATTAACTGCTGTTAGCGGTTTAAATATTAACTGGTCCTTCTTGTTAGTAAAATGATCAAATTCTCGTATCTAAAGGTAATATAAAGTTTTTCTGAACATATTATTTTGTAGAGCGGATTCTACGCTATAATTCCACATCATCGAAAATATTTGATCACAAACAATGTTGAAAATAAACATGTTTGTTAAAGCACACCTCATTTTTTTTCAGTTTTAACTGATGTACGCCTGAATAAGGTTTTTTTGTTCGCTTTAAAGTCCCCCACTCAGAAGTCCTAAAACTGAGCATTATATACAGCGTTTTCTCTACGTGGCGATAGAGTCACTGTGGGTGAATGCATTAATATAACAAGCACCAAAATCTGTATGATAACGCATTGCCTCACTTCTGTGCATATATCCGACATTCTTCCACTGTAGTTGTTCAAACACACTTTTGTGTCAGTGAATTTTCAGGCACTTAGTGTCCTCCAAAAAACTTGAATTTTATATTTGCCTCTTCAAAAAAGATGTAATGATCAGATCATGTAATCTAACCATTCTGAAAATGTATTTGATGCTTCTTCGGAAACACCTAGGAAGGAAAACATAATTAGGTCAGAGTGCACTTCGTTTAAAAAAAGTAATAGAAAACTTATAATTATCAGTCATAAAAGTTGATAATATATCATTGGTAGTCTCATTAGTTGTTTTTTTATTGATTAAATCGGGAACCTCACTTTTGGCAGCATCTGCAGGATGATCATGATCATATTTTGGTTGTTGAACAATAGAATCATCAACGTTTAAGATATGAATACGAACGTTAGATTTCTTTGACCAATAATCTTTACATTTCCAATATGTTTTTTCATGAGATTTGCTTTCAGTTACATATTCATAACCATTAAAGCGCAGTAAACGTTTGCCTTTAGTTGTTGATAAAAGACTGGCCGAACTTATTATGAAATTTTACTCTGCAGAAAATTGATGGTTCGTACTGTCCACTTTCAAAAAAACAGGAACAGGAGAGGATTTTTTCTCTTCGAAAAACAGGAAAGATGACCGTACATGTCAAACTTATATTTCTTTTTGTTTATCTGTCCAGTATTATTAGCCTTGTTTTCTGTCCTCTTCCTCTTTTTCAATACGTACAACAACACCATGTCATTTTGGTGTGAAACGACGAGCCGAAGACGAAGCAATAAGAGCACGCAATCTCCAGTTGTATGGTCACTTTAGAAGTAACTGCTAGAAAAGAATAAAACAGTTGATTTGAAAATGGTTTTGTGATACAATTTTTCTTTTTTGTTTGAAATAAAATAATAAAAGCGTTACTTGCTATTATACCATACGGAAACATAAAGGAACAGATGAGACAGTGCTGTGCTTTGTTACAATCTATTTTACGTGTAACTCATCTCTCCAAATAAATTTTCCAACAATTGATCATCGCGGTTTTCTGGAACCAGTCTTTCCGAAACTCTAAGAAGTAACCAAAACCTCAACAAAAAAAAAGAAACTTTGCAAAGAAAGGTCTTGTAGAGAGAGCTAGGAGAGGTGTCATTTTAATCAGAAATTTGCGGACTACAATAATGCCGCATTAAGAGAGGTTTTGGTTACTTTTTAGAGTTTCGGAAAGACTGGTTTCAGAAAACCGTACAGTTAAGGGCAGCTCCCATGATCATATTCGGAATCAGCATAGTGGATAATCCATACCCCACTAGATGTCGATCAAAAAACACTTTATCACCTCGAGAGGTTCCCTCGTAAGCATTAAGAATTGTTATTTGCGTCTAATCAGTATACTTGTACGAAAAAACCGTTGCCGTTTTCGAGAAAAGTCAGTTTTTTTCTAAGTCAGAAGATAAAGCCGGAATTCTGCCCGTGGTTCTCAATTTTCTCCATCAGAACTCAACTTTTAAGCAACAAAAATAGCATATTTGGGATCAGGATCAAAAACTGAGTCGACTGATGTGG
Source organism: Didymodactylos carnosus (assembly GCA_905250885.1). NCBI lineage: Eukaryota > Metazoa > Rotifera > Eurotatoria > Philodinida > Philodinidae > Didymodactylos > Didymodactylos carnosus. Next base: position 2,554 of record CAJNOQ010005959.1, read on the forward strand.
ATTTGTATCCTATCTGACTACTCTGTCATTTTTCAAATTTTCACGTTGAAAAACTCATTTTTCTGAAACCTATTTGTTTCGCTAGGTGTCGTAGGTATATAGAGTATCTTAGATATCTTAGGTATCTAGGATATCTACGTAGAAACCCTGGATACCTAAGATACCCTAGGGTCTTTAGGGTATCTTACGAATTTAGGATATCGTGCAATTACTTTTCGAACTCACTCTCAACCTCATCTCTCCCTCCTCCTCCCGCTGGCCAGGAATAGCCTTGTGTATGTGACGACGAATAAACCATTGTATTTGTGTCCGGTACATATATGTAATATAATTCGCTGCGAGCTGAAAATATGACTACTATAATTGAGTTCGCAGCGAACTGATATTGTGCATAGTATGAAAAATTGACTTTTCTCGAAAATGACTGAATATTTCAAAAAAAACGTCATGTACCTTTTTCCTACAAATATACTGATTAGAAATGAATGACAATTTTTAATCCTTACTCTTTCAATGGAAAAAACTAGATGCCTCTGCAAATTTGGCAGTAGCGCTTTTACGATTCTGCTCCTGTTCCATTGATTTGGTAGTCAGTTTCAATTTTAAAATTTTGGAAATCAGTTTTTTATACTAAATTTTCGATGGAGAATCAGAAAGAAACAGTTTGCAAATTTAGAAAAACAATAAGTATGAAAAAACCCACGCCGATTACGAAATTACTGATACACTTCACTCACGAACAAACGGGACCGTCCCATTTTAAAAGAGGAAAAGCATTATAGCTAAACGAAAAGTCATTTAAGTGGTTTTTCCAAAAAAGAGAAGCAGATAATCGAACCTTCATTCTAATAGAGGCAGTTTAACGTCAAAAAACAAAAAAAACTCAATGTTGACCCGAAGAAAAAGAACTTTTTCCGCCATACCGCAGATCTGCTGGTCGTGAAACAACAAAAAAAGATTTTGATTGTTCCGCTTTATTCTCGGTATTTTAGGAAATAGTTTCATCTTACTGGTCTGACAAACACTTAGTCGTTGGCGATGCTAACATTTCATTTACTTCTTCATATCTCTCATTTGTTAACTCATATGTTATTGAGTGAAGAACGTTGATGGAGCGAGGAACAGTTCAGTTTAGGATGCATCTTTACGTAGATCAACAGCAATTCCTTTCAATTTACTTTGTTGTTTTGGTTAGGCAAGTGTATATTATCAAACGTAATTGTTCTAATCGCTAGAAGAGAAGAACAAGCAGTATGCTAGCATAACTTTCGTTTAAACTACAGAAATCAGAATTAAGTATCAAAAAGACGCTTATATACTTGAATCGAACAATTGTCTTCAAATGATCGTAGAACAAACTTACGTACTGCTTGAGGAAAATCTGCTGATGAGTTCGTCTCGAAATTAGATGAGTGTTTTTTCCTCGCTTATAAATGTCAATAGATAAATGTGACGGCGTGACACACTTTTGTGTCAGTGAATTTTCAGGCACTTAGTGTCCTCCAAAAAACTTGAGTTTTATATTTGCGATAGATCTGATATTCTATCGACTTATGTGCAAAATAAAGTTGAAAATTTTTTCCAAGGCTTTTAAACTTGACTGGAACCTTGAAACATCGAAAAAGGGTAAGTTTTGTACCTAAAGTGAAATTGTTGAAAAAACTGATCCTTCAATACTACTTCATTGGTGATGAATTTGTTGTCGCATAATTCTACAGTTCTTTCAACGGTCGGAGACATGCTTGAAACAAGTTTAATGGTGAATGACTGGGTGTTTAATTCTTCGCATCTATCATGCTTTCGTGATTGCAATCCACAGACATGACCTACAGCTATACCATACAATATGATCTCGTCTCTTTTATCAAGACAATAATTGGCTTTATCGGCTATTGTTATTATTCTCATGCTAATTATACTGCTAGTTGTTGCACTTATTCGTGACAGAATTTGCCACCGATCATCACGAGCTCAAACTAGTGAAACTGATACAAGTTAGTAGTGTCAGGTCCAGAAAGTATATGACTGCCTTTCGGGCTGTAGTGGAAACCTAATGGTTCGAGATCTCTGGCTAACAAAGTCTATGCCCGAATAGATCACTGTTTTTGAATGAATGAGCGATCAAAAACTATGCACACTATGAAAAGCACACACCCTCTAACTCTGTTCGCACTTAACTGAAGTAGGAAAGAGGAACCAGCACATACATATAGCGTGCGAAAACGAATAATGTGGAAGGAACTGGAGAGAAGAAAGAGAAAAGGTCTAGAGATCGAGACCCTGGGTGCGCTGCGCCCAACAAGTAGGATTAAAAGTAGTTACTGAGCACTATCTTTATGTTCTGTTTCGTTTAGGTACATCTAATGTCGATTTCTCGCAACGTTTTTAATCATTTCTGCCAAGGACAAGAGAATTAGTCATTCACTTAAATTTATTCAAAGGCTGGGAAAAACAAACTGATCATGACCTGCGCAACCAAATTCTTTCAACACGTCTTCTCACCGGCTCTATGGTCGTTATTCTGTCTGTCTTCATTCTTTACACGTCGCTGACTTCTGTCATGAAAACTGCCACTGTAGAACAGCCAACAGTTGAGAATTACATGGATTTACATAGTGAATATCCACAAACACTTGTATGTCCCTGTACAAAAATTTCTGTTGAATACAAACAATTCATTTCATTCCAACCAACATATCATCAAGTATGTCAAAGTGATTTCATAGCAGTTAACTGGCAAAACTATCTTATATTTCCGAATGATTCGACAGCATTGTTTAAGGACATCGATTTTCGCGAAGTAGCTGCAGTTCAATCACTCCTAGTCTCAGCTTTCTGTAATTTATCATCAGAACGTATTAAAAATGATTTATTATGATTCAATTCAACCAAATATGTTCAATCATTAGACATATTCCAATTTAAAAGTGAAAAAGCTATCAATTTATTTAAACGTACAACTGAACAATCATTTCTGCAGTTATCCCAAGCAAAAACGACCCAATTTTTTGGGTTATCTAGATTCAGGTCCACGTGCATCTAGATGTACGTGGAGCTGAATCTAGATAAATAGCCCAGAAAATTGGGTTGTTTTTGCTTGGGTACTATCAATGATTAGACAGAGTGAAATAGTGAATAGTCTACTTTCAACTGAATTCACAGACTGGAATACTGCCTTAGTTGATAGTTCATCATACACAGAAGATCAACAGCTTTTAAATGTAGTATTTTGCCCAGCTTTATTCGACAGTACTATTACAGGTAATTCAAGTAGTGGTCCTTGTTCTTGTAAAACAAATCCACTAGTGTGCGGTCAATCAGTTAGTATTTTCATTTGGGTCAATGACTCAATACCTACAGCTCCATTTACTGTGCCTGGTTTCTTTTACGGTTGTTACTACATTGAATCATTGCTTTTATCTACAATGGAAAGTTATTACAATCAAACGTGTACAGCTACAATTAATAGGTTGATATATTCACTAGCACTCTATCCATTTAATGCTACAGCAATGTAGTGGTCAGCAAATACAACTCGCTACGAGATGACGACAACATTTGGTGAAATTGTTGAACAGTTAATGATTGAACAGTTGAATGAGCAAATATCGTTTGATTCCTATCTTGATGAGTGTGAACCAGAAAAGTGTGCTTACACCTACAACAAACAAGGTGATCTCGGTTATATGATAACAGCAATCATGGCGTTAAGCGGCGGACTTACAACTCTACTTAGAATTGCTGTATCATCTATAGTAGTATTCATCAGACGAAAGAAACGGCTAGCTGTAGCTCAAGAAACTGATAGTACCGTTGGTAAGTGTGAGTAATTCCACAAGGGGACGTTATACAAAAGTATGTGCCCAAATGATGAGAGACATATATTCAAACACAGTTTTGTACGCTGTGTAATAAAAACCGCAGGGCTTTGCAAAAAAAAAAAGTAGACGCGAAATATTTTCCCAGCGCAAATAACCCCAAAAGAAAGAATCTGCTAACGAGAAGATAGAACACTAGCATTTTCCGTGGAGCCTTCCTTTTGGTCTCAAACAACAGGTTGGATCAAATCTATCTAAATTCCAAAAGAAAAATCATGCTAAATCATTACATCTCCCGCAAAATAGGTTTTAGGAAAACCGGGTGTTGAAAAGTTAAAAGTCAAATTAGATTTTCAATACAGAACAATAGTTCAAGTTTTCCTCCTGGACATCGTAGAAGGCTAAGTGATATCTCATTTCAAAGGAAACTGAATGTGCTATCCGTTAATGGCCTTGAAAAGCATGTTGAGCGTTCCTGACGTCTGCCAAGGTTGCTGCAGAATCCCGACTGCCCAAATCCTGTCACTTCGACTCCAGTGTTCCCACATGGGTTTTCGCGTTGCTGAAACTCTTCTAGCGTAGAACTAAAACTACTGAGGTATGTTTTTTTCCGGCACCATCATCATCATTTCAGAAAGTCAACAGCCACTACCACAGCTGAGTCGTTCCCTGAAATTATTACGAATATGGCAATCCTTCATACTTACATTCAACTTATTTAAAAATCCAAATAAACGAACGCACGAGGACCGGAGACACCAACATCTATCGACACGTGTTTTCGTCATGCTTCTCTCCACTTCCTTAGTCGTTCTTCTGTTCTACATTTCATTAGAAATATTACGCAAACAATAACGTATAAGAGCATTCACTCTCACCCTTATAGCTCCAGAAGTGTCAAATATATTCCCGTTTATTCGACAGAAACAACTAAACTACACTCGAATGCTTATCATTATATTATCTGGATGGCAGAAAAACGCCTACGAAAGCCGAAAATGAAGTACAGTTATATCCGACAGCTGTTTCTCTCTCTGATAATGATGTAATACAGTCGTTCGGTAGCAGTATTCTTTGGTTATTTAAAAAGCCATATTCGAATGTGAGAATCTCTGATCGTATCTCGAGTGACCGAGCATGTAGATGGCAAACGATCTCTCAACCACCAGACAAGTTCATCCGTGTTCGACAATGATGACCGACTCCACTTGTCATTTTCACACCAGAAAGTCAACGCCTGCAGTTTGGGCAGTGCGTTAACAAGATCAAGTGCATTTGTTCGATCCTTCACTGCGATGTGAAGAACCTCACATTGAACTAAAAGTGATGAGCTAGCTAAGGTAGCACACTCCGAACTGTCATAGTATACACCAAGGTCTGGATTACTTGAAACGTTAAGCCGTCGAATCGACGCACTTCTGAATTTGAATTGTGCAAACTCAGACGCAGATTTGATATTAACGATTAACGAATAAAGACGAGGTGCACGATCAATTAATTCGTCTAACTGAGATTGATCATTATCTTTAGGGAGAGATATGTGCAATGAGGTCAAATGATCAAGCGTTGGAATGACAGACCAGAAATTATCATTCAAAGGAAAGCTGATATTTAGGTGTTGAACGATAGGAAAACAAACAGAAAGTAGGCTCAAATCAGTGTATAAATCATTTTTGTAGGAAATGTAATGAACATGATCATATGACAAATAGGCTGAATTGTCAGGACAAGTTGATTTCGATCGCCATCTCTTCTGATAACTAGTTGTAAAGCTGTCAAAAGCTAAGGGTAATGTGTAGAGATGATTATGATCGCTACGTGGATTCCAGTCACATCGGACAAACCATTGATGTTTAACAAGCCAAAAAGAAGTTCGAAATGAATCAAGTAGTTCATTGACTCGCTGTTCCCTTTTTCCACCAGCAGGAAAAGTGAAATTCATTTTAAGCCGGAGTACTTTGATGTTGGGGAGATGATTAACAATGATTTGTTCCCATTCATGTCCACTCAAGTAAATTGACTCTGTATCGAGCGTTAGATGGCGTAAATTAGGCATGCTTTGGAAAATATTTGTCATTGCACATCTTGAACCCAGGAATGAGAGTTTCAATGTGGTATTGATGGAATGGCTTTTGAAAACTGTTCATGAGAAGGACTGGATTGGGTACGTATACAAAAATGTCGAATATGCGGTGTATAGTCAAGTAAACGACCCATTCTACTCATAAGACAATCATTACACTGAATAGACAAATGTTCGACAGATGGTGAGATCACTTTTGGGTTAGGGAAAAAATTATATTGGTGTTCACCATATAGCTTGCAATGAGTGAGATTAGGCAGACTCCAAATGTTGTTGTAAAAGCTGGTTGCATGTTTTTTAACTAGCGAATTGAGCGTGCAAAAATAAGCGTTTATAACGCTCAGACGAGTGAGATGGGGGAGACAATAGCAGTCAGCTATGATTTGGCTCATAGTTTCCACCGAACGAATGTCATAAAATGAAAGCGATCGTAAATGGGTAAATTGACAAAGATTGATACCATGAGAAATAAAAAGATTCAGTTGATTTGGAGTCGCATCGTTTTCCGACAAACGAAGTGAAATGACTCGATCGGCAATTAATGGAAGAGGGTGTCGACAAAAGGTACCAAAATTCTTCTTTGATATCGATCGAAAATCCAGATGATAGCGTCGGAAATGGATCAGCAGAAGACTGTCGAAACGAGAATTGAGATTGCAAAAAGCATGAAGCAAATGAACACCGTCGCAGTATTCGAATAGATCAAGTAATAATTCGTTGACCAATGATTCCAACTTCATTTTGCATTAACCCTCAACAAGATGCAATGAGCCTTTTATAAGAAAATAACGACAAAAAATGCGTTCCGTATCCATTCATCATACCCTTTCTTCGAAGTTCTAATACTGCGTCTTTCCTGTCATGATGACGTTTGGCAAACAACCAAAAAATGTTTTTTTCTCTCCAACATATTTCTTTCCTCTCATTCGAGGTATTGTTGTGTGTGTAAGAACGAGAAATCTCCATAGGAGATGTTTGCTTCTCGACATCGAAATGCATTCGAAAATGTTACCAAAGAAATGCATCATTTCATATTGATGACTGACTTGATTGCTAACGAAAAGAAAGACAAGAGATCGAATGTTAGGTTTGAATACATTATGAATAGTTGACGTAAAATAGAGCAAATCTCAGTTCTCTATGTACAATTACAAACCGATTAGAATCGCTCGTGGCCGTTACGCATGATACAGTCGGCAGAGAGAAAGAAATGATGTCGTAGAGAGAGAAAGAACGCAAACACACAGAACAGAGTGATGTCTTCATTAAAGAGCCGCGCCGTTCTCTCAGTCAAATAGTCACTGAAGCTGCTTAGAATATCAAAAACAACGTAATATGAGAGTGATAGACTTAATAATTATATTATTCGATGTTCTTTCGCAGTTACGTACATATAAAGAAGTACACTGCTTACATTCATTTTTGATTTTTTGTTGCCAACAATAGATAGTTCCTTTGCTTCCGAACGGTTATTAGAACTTTGCGTGTAATTGTGATGTCTATGCTATCCAGGAAATATCCATGTCTTGTAACAGATATTTTTGTGTCTTTCAATTACCTTCTTACGTATGATTCAATCTTTGTTAAAATGTTATTTCGTCAAACAACCCTGCACGAATGAAAGAGAAGAAAATTATGCATCTTTTCTCTTAGTTTTTTTTCTTTTCTCTTACGTTGGCGCGATATCATATCGGCAATATACAGAACAGGCAAGAAAGAATGAGCTGTGTGCTGTCTTCTCTTACTGCTAGGGTATTGAAGCCTTTCGCTTTTCTATCATTAGAAAAAATACTTTTGTTATCTTAACTTAATTGAAGCACGCACTTGAATGAATAAAGAAAAACCGCGAACAGATGTGAAGAAAAGAAAAAAACATACTAAATGGAAAGAAAAAGAAAAAAAGAAGAGTGTACTATCGCTCTAATGCTAGAAAAACAGAGAAAAAAAGAAAGCACAGAGACTAGGACCTGGAAATGTCGAGGTCTCGCAACAGATATTTTTCTCTCTTTTCATCTCTTTCATTCGTGCAGGGTTGTTTGACGAAATAACATTTTAACAAAGATTGAATCATACGTAAGAAGGTAATTGAAAGACACAAAAATATCTGTTACGAGACCTGGACAGCACGGACATCACAATAACCACCATTTCTTTCCATCGTAACTGCCAACAGTGTTATGTCCGTTAGTCGTGTCTTTCCGGAGTCGCATCTCAAAGACTCGTCTGCCGCTCAATATGTTCCTCTATCTATACTGGACTCAACCGTCGGCAATTTCGCTCCCACCTGCGCCACCTGGATATACGATCCACCAAACGCCAAGCACACACTATCAACACAACAACTCCTGCTTGCCTTACAGAGAACCCTCAATGCATATCCTCATTGGGCCGGTCAGCTACAGCTAGTACATTATAATGCGACTGGAGATCATACCCAGCGTTTCGGGCGTTTGAGCGTCTTGTACGGTATTCAATCGGATCCTGGCGTCGAGGTAATTATCGCACATCGTCCGGAAACCATATCATCTTTCGTACCCACTGCGACGCAGCGTACAGCGGATCCTGGATGGTGGAACGCTGCACAAGCGCCTTTGCTGGAACTGGTTCCGGCTTCTTCGCCACTGGCGCTGCACGATCTAATTCACTACGAAGGTCTTCCGGCAATGATGGTTCAGTTCACAACCTTCGGATGCGGTGGGTTAGCCACCTCAATTAAACTCGCGCATCCACTGGCAGACGCACAGACACTAATAAATTTCGTACATGACTGGGCAGCTGTCAACCGCGCTTTGATTACCGGCGAACAGTTGCCTTCATTATGTCCACTTTTCGATCCTGGCCGACTTGATCGAGCTGCATCAGGCAACATTGATGCGCCAGAGCCAGATCCGAGATTGATTAAAGTTGCTCGTGATCTTCCTCTGCACTATTACGACTTGTGGGCTTCATCTGATGACTGTCCTCCGTCTATGGCACAGGCCACCAAGATTCCAGCTGGACTGAATACTAGTACTATAATACAGGGCAATCCCTTACCTTGGTTAGAGTGGGATCACAGCGCACCCGTATCTCATTATCTCGTGAGCTTTACTGCGGATGAACTGAAGTCTATGTGGGAGGAAGCTTCATCGGACTCAGAAGTGCCAATTAGTCGACTAGATGCTCTTTTAGCACATGTATGGATACTTATTATTCGAGCTCGAGGACTATCGCATGATCAACAACCAATCTACCTTGACGTAACACTTGGAGTCAGATCTCGACTTTCCTCACCTCTACCCGAAACTTTTGTCGGTTCACCGATCATGCTTGCCAAAGTGACAACTACTGGCGTACAGTCCATCGGAAAAATAGCTCTATCCATCCGCTCCACCCTCTCAAAATTCAATTCATCCAGCATAGCCGCAATGTTACATGATTTTGCTTTTGAAATCAGCCCTCATAGGTTATGGAATGCCTTTCTTGGTCGTCGGAATACTATTGTCACTTCATGGCTGCGTTTGAATGCTTATGGAGTGGATTTTGGGACAGGCGAACCTAGATTTGTGGATGCCTTTATGCCTAATGTGGATGGCTGTGTGCAACTCATGGAGAATGGAAATGTAGGAGATACGAAGAAGAGCAATTGGTATGATGGAACCGTGAACGTATCTTTGCATCTTAGAACGGATGTGATGGAGAAGTTGCTTGATGATCCGGAGCTTAGAAAGTATAGAAATAATATCAAAACGTATTGAACCGAGATTATTTTTTGAATATTTCCATCTGTCGTATTCGAATAAATACCATCAACACAAGAGATTATTTGTAGAATCAAGGTTTTATAGAGTATGTTTAACACGTGAACAGAAAAAATATTTTTTACAAGCTTAAACATACCAAGGATCTTATTACAGCGACTTAATATATAGTCTATATGGTTATTCCACGATAGATTATATGATAAGATGATGCCTAAATGCTTACGTTGCAGAACTTCTTCCAACTCGACTCTGTTTATTTTTATTTTATTATGATGGTTAAGGTTATTCAGAAAGTCATTGTTTTACATTTATCAATATTTAGCTTGATTTTTCAAGTAGTACGCCTCTTGGAGATCATTTCTAGATCTCTGGTCAATTGTTCACCCGCTAGCATCATACTTTTATTCGTAATAAAGAGTAAAACATCATACGCAAAGAGGCGTAACTCATACTTAATAATGATCGTTCCGCCTATGCATCCAAAATCGTCAGTGTAAATTAAAAAAAGAAGTGGGCCCAAGATACTACCCTGTGGCATGCCGCAATTGATTTTCTAAATATCAGATGTTGCTTCCTGAACAAAAGTGCAAATACTGCGGTCGCTTAGATAACTTGTGAACCAATCGAGCAACATCCCGGAGATACCTTTACATTTTAACTTGTAGAGCAGTCCTGTTATCCATACTTTATCGAAAGCTTACGATAAATCAAGAAATACAGCTCTAGTTTGGTACTGCCTATCGAAACCTAATGCTATATGATGAACAATATCAATCAATTGTAATACAGTTGAGTGCCGTTTCCTGAATCCAACTTGAGAAGATGAAAGAAAATTGTTAGCGGTAAGATGTTCATAGAAGTGATTATGAATAAGCCGCTCTAGTACTTTGAACATAGCAAGCAGCAACGTTATGGGGCGGTAATTCTCGCAAAGGTGATGGTCTCCTGACTTAAAAATAGCTTGTACATAGCCTCTTTTCCAAATATCTGGGAAGAGCCCGTTTTTAACTGATAGGTTAAACAAATAGGCTAGGGGAAAACACAGAACAGCTGCACACTCCTTAGCGATTCGGTTAGGAATACCTGGAACAGTAGCTTTGAAAGAAGACAAACGCAGCAGAACTTTTTTAACATTAAAAACAGAAACATTTATTATACTTAGTTTCTTGGTCGGGATAGGTATTTTTTGTGTTATGTTATCATTCTTTTCTTTATCATCTAAAGTACACGCAGACGAGAAATAATTATTTAACAGGTTCGTTTTATCAAGTCTATCTGTGACCAAAGTGCCTGAGGAGTCCTTCAGAAGACGAATAGACGAGTATTATTTTTATGGACTGTTTTAAATACTGCAGTCCACCACGCTCGAGTGGAAACATTTGGTGAAGAGGTTATTTTCTGAATATAGTTTTGTTTAGCGTTTTGACAAGCAGTTCCAAATTCAGTTGAAGCAATATGATATTTGTCTCTACTAATATCGCTATCAACCTTTCGTCACTCTTTATATAATCGATTTTTCCTGTTATATAATTTACATAGGTCACTCGTGAATCAGAAGTATTAATACCGATGAGCTTATTTGGGATAACGGAGTCGACAAGTTGAAGAAGATGTTGCTCCAGAAAGAAAACTTATCAATAACATTTCAGTTTTGCAGCAGTGTTTCCCAGTCCCTAGAAAAGTATTTTTCTGAAAGCAAGCCCCAGTCAGCTTCTCTAAACACGTAAAGTTTCCTCTGGCAGTGCGGAGTCATGACTTATATCCCAAACGGGATATTTATCCCGATCGGGCTATACGATTATCCCGATTGGGCTACAAATCCTGATCGGGATATAATCAAGATTCGAATCGGGATATATATCCCGTTCGGGATATCGTTGTATCCCGATCGGGCTATATTACTAAACATGTTCAAAAAGTATTGAAAGTAATTATGATCAGCCGCTAATCGTCTTAAGTGAGACTTAAAAGTCTCTTTCAGTAAACTAAAGTAATAACATGTGAAATGATCATTCTAGAAATTTTTTAATTTTTTATGAAAATAGTCAAAAATTAAAAAAATTTTCCAGCACCACCTGGAAATCCAATTCGTAAAAGCCCTCATATGTCAAAAGATGCAGTAAAGCCTGCTCTACAAAATGCTGAAAACTGCAGGTCTCTATCTCTCTTCATTCTGGAGTTATTCAAACAATAGCCACGGAC
>CAJNOQ010005960.1:0-14397 GCA_905250885.1 Didymodactylos carnosus
GTATAGCGGTCTAACTCCTACAGGACATGTTATGACGTATATTTGAAATAGGGAATCTACATCTATTTCGACATGGTCATAAGCTGACATCAACATGTGCTCATCTTTCTATATGGTTCTGTGATTTTTTAAATGATCTTACATTAAACATACCTTTATATAACATAGTATAGACTTATTTTATTTAAATCTTTCTCAGTAACTGCTTGTCAATTTTCGTTTGATTGATGACAGCGTTTCACAGTGTTGACTCAATTTTAAAAATAGATGAAAAAACAAATTTTGAGATAAGAATACACGTATAGTATGGATATTCTCTCTCTCTCTTTCTCTCGTGAATAGAGTAAATCCTCATTTCATCTTGTCTATATATAAACAAAATATATTTTGAATAAAATCATTAACCGTCGTCGATCATGTGCATGTGCGAAGGAATAACTGTTCTAGAAGAGTAGGAGAAGAGAAGAAAATAATTTAAATTTCGAGAAAGTATGCGACGAAAAAGATAAGTCTGACATTGATAGATACATATGTAAAGCATTCTCAAAAAATTGTAGTTGATAAAAATATGACAAAAATCAGGTATATATTTAATTTGATCTTTTTTAAGTTTTCTATAGCATATAAAATATCGGTAATACAACGCCAATTAAGAATATATAGATCTAAACAAGAATGCTACTTTTCCATTCCGTCAAGATACTATACTACTCGATTTTTGAAAATTTCATAATTTTTTCCGTTTTTCACTGTCTTTCTGCTCTTACAGTGGACAAACGTTATACAAAAACAACAATTCGAAAAGGCATGCAAAAACAGGGTAAGATAATAGTTATGAACATGCGTTTAAATACAATATTGGAACATACGAAACATGAACGCTTACCAAAATGAATAAAAACACTGATAATACAAAAATTGAAAGAAGGTTCCTATTAAGATGTTTTTGTTTTTTCATGATCAATCGTGGTGCCTTGTAACATATTTGTTCTTTGAATGAAACTTATCATCTAAAAGGAATGTCACATTTACATAGCTTACTTTACTTAAATAGCAAACATTGAGTAGCAAAGTAACCATAATGGTATAAAATTGGCAGTATCACTGTTGTTATCTTTTATTTAAAAGTATCACATAACTAACTAAATATAGAATAACAAATGCACATAATAAACAAAATACCGTAAGATTTGATACAAGCCGGATTATGTGTGTCTTTGCATTCATTCAGTGCAGAAAAAAGTCAGCTTTCTTATAGCAAAGATACTTATAATGTTTGTGATTACTTACTCAAGACAATGGTAGTCAAGGATGAACAATTTAAGAAACTACTGTGAGATACGATCGTTTTTCAGTTGATCCAGTGTTTTATTTTCATGTTTTTGTTTTGTTTATCTACGAACCAGTCATGACTAGAGGTATTTTAAACTTTATTCGTTCAGAATGCAAGCGGAAAAATATTCCATTATAGAATTGTAAACTAAAACTATCGAAAAACAAATATAATTTATATAATTTATCAAGTGGGAAAAGACGGATTCGGGTTTCCGCTAGGATTCGGATGGGTCCGAGAAGAACCTCATGAACCTCACGAAATACAGTGCTCCGAAGCACTCCTTTTCATAAAGTGCAGCTGAGGTACTACGGAGCACTTCAAAAAAAGCAGCACTCAGGAGTACTCATTTTTTGTGGGTACTCCGTTGTAGCTTTTGGAGTACTCCTTCTGAGTTAGAGCACTCATTTTGGGAAAAAGAGTGCTCCATGATACTCCTCTTCTTGATTTTTTTTTTGGCTGGGAAGTTAAAAAGAAAAAAAGTTGTAGTCAAAATACTGAGAGGCTCATTATTTCTGGACTAACCGATACAGAACAAATGTTTAAAAAACCGCTAGAACGATATCTATAAAATATCCCATCTATATTTGTCTTTTTTGAAAGAATCAAACATTACTAATTTTGATATGTACATGATAAAAGCAAGATGCAACCAACAACTATCAATGTTGCATTGATTCTATTTTCTTTTCTCACTGTGGAATGAAGATTAGGTCTTTAAATGTTTGGAGTAAACAAATTCATCGTGATAAAACTAACATATTACTCTCAAACAAATATATGTTCTTTTGTAATTTAACCAACTCAGAATATAAATAAAGTTTTTTTTGAAAGGGTTATAAGTTGGCTGAATGTTTTCAAAAACATCAGATACGTAAGTTTTTATTACGAAATCACCTAGTAGTTGCTGTTTATGTTTCATTAACTATTCTACGATGATGACTGACAAAACTAAGCTTTCTTCACATCTCGTCAATGATTTTGATTCGGCTATCATCATTTATTCAACAAAATACATCGATTTTTCATATTTTCAGTGTCGGAAGATGGATTTGGAAAAATGTTTGTACTAGACCTGTGACCGTTCTTTCAACTGGAACGTTTTCTCAGTTTTCGTTCATTGAACTAGGAATGGAAACTGAAAACCGTTCCGGTTCAATGAACGCGAACTGAAAAATCAGTTCCCGTTATCGAGAAACTGCAGTACAAGGAACTATGAACTGTGTCAGGTCTAGTTTGTACAATTGCACGACTTAGTAGTACAATGAACGTAAAAATAACGTGTGAAAATGTTTATGATTAGAATATTGACAAATAATATCAACAACATAAGATACAACATTATTCGAGAGTGACTATGCAGAATGAGCAAAAAGTTTTTCAAATACTGTTGACTAACTGCATCAACACAAAAAGTGTTTATCAAACAAGTTTTAAAACAAATACGCATTATCCTTAAAGTCATCATAATGATAACAAATAAAACTTAATATTTTTCTAAACCTACTGATAAAAACATTAAGTTCCTATTTAACGATATTGTAAAACGGATTATTTTGTTTTACAATAAAAAAAAACCTATAATTGTTTCGATCAGTCAGGACTTGAGTTAGTACAACGTCAGCGTCGTCAAGTTATACAATATGTATATGTCGTCAGCGGGGTACAAGCCACTACACACACATAAAATTTACGGCTCTATTTTCAGAGAGTTAATACGTGTATATAGGGCTGGGTTGGGTGAAACGGTTTTGTCTTGTAATTTTTCGTGAGAAGCAAGGCGAAACGAAATTTATTCTTTCACATCGTTATAATTGATTACAGAATTGCAGGAAGGCTCCAACTTATTTTTCATTAATTTTTCGTATTGCTGATGTAATCAGCGTTACATAAATAGATGACGATCGTATACGACAATTTTCTTTACTCAGCATGACAGCAAATAGTTTTTAAAAACATTTTTCAATACGGAACGAAACGCCTGTAGAAAGTGTTTTTTTGGTATGAAACGAAAAGGTTACGACACGAGACAAGATTTCTCACTGTCATTTCTTCTTTTAACTTGGGAAACAAATACTTTTGTTACATGGTCTACAATAAATGGCTAACCATCTGTTCAACAGAGTAGGTATGAGGGTTTGCTTCTATCAGATTTCGATGAAATCCCTCACGATCTTTCATCAGAATGGTGGAATCAGTATGTCGTCTAGCATCAGGACAAAGCTGTTCAGAGAAGAAAAAACTTCATAAACACTTCTTGTGCAAGACATGTTCCGACATCTTGCTAAACAAGGCTGAACTACATGCTTTAGAGTTTGAGAACTCAGATTTTACAATGAAAAAAATTGTAACTGCAAAACTCCCTTCCTTGGGTATTGTCGAATCCTGCAGTTGGAAATACTCAGATGTTAAGAGATAATCCCGAATTCTGATAGCCGTATCAAGAAAATATGCAGCCGAAAGTGTCGAAAATATGCTGAATCGGTATTTTAAAATTGAATTCCGATAAAGTATTTTTCGATGAAAGTTCGCAGTACCTGTTTTTATATCGAAGCTTTTATGTGTAGGCACCCTAGTGAAGGTACTTGAGATCAAGTAAGCTACTTGAAAATTTTCTAGAGTTAAGCACTTGTCAAGCATTTTTAGATTTAATACCTGCCAAATACTTGATGAAGTATTTATCTAGTACTTATACTGTATTTCAGTTTCGTGTCTATTTGTGCAAATATGTTCATAATATGTAAGAAAGTGGTATCCGTGTTATTTTAAGATGTTTGTTTCTATAAAACGCTTATCCGTGTCACTTCTGTGACTGATGCCAAGAAATAATGCTTTATCGTGTGTATTCTTACCTAATCTTTCACGGGACTTTTGTATCTATTTAAAAATCGAAAGAAAAAGTAATGGTCATGGTTGACGACACCTGCACATTGTATGTTTAAACAGCAAAAATACCTCACAATGTACTTCATAGAACAGAAACAGCTTAACTAAAAAACTATGTACCTATACACATAACGGAACAGTTCACCTGCGGGTCGAATGAATGACGCATGTACGAAAAGACAAGGAAATGCCACAGTCACAAATTTTCATGTAAGAACTAGTACTTTTCGCAAAATTTCTCAGTCTGAAAAGAAGTTTTTTGGATGTTCCATATACGTCAGCGTTAAATATAAACATAGTACCTTTCATATCTGAAGATTCTTTAATCAGAATTAAATTCTTTTGCATACAATCATTTACATTATTTTTTTTAATAGACGTCCATCCGCAAACGAATTTGGAAGGTGGAATGGGCAATCGAAGACCAGGTATGGATTTACAGCTTCAAAATTCTGACTGAAACAATTGAATAATATCTCACACCATCTGTGATTGTATCATCAACATTTTAAACTTAATATGCTTAATGAAAATGAAAGATTTTCCGAACAACATGTTCTTCTCGTTTAGAAAAGGAGGTACAATGCCAAGGGGGAAACAGCTGAATTTGATACGTTTTTGAATTCACTTGAATTTAACTGAATTTAAGTGAATTTAGCTGAATTTTGATTGTGGTAATTCGGAAAAGAAATGTGCGGATATAAACCTGATATAAATTAAATATTCGAAAAATAAAACAGTTTCAAAAATCTAGTGAATATCTATATTAGGGGAAATGACCTTTTTTTGTTTTTGCCTATTTTTGGGTAATATTAAAAAATTCATAACCCAGTCAAGATCCATTCAAATTATGCCAGAATACCAAGATTTACTCTGTTTTTACCTGCTTAATACTCTGCAGTTCAATAAAAGCTTTAAAAATCAACAGAAAATATTTCGGTTTTTGAAAAGGTTTTCTAGAAATCTTCCGAAGTACAAACATGTTTTTTACTATCTTCAAGTAAAAAATCGTATTGAGCAGGTAAAATAGAGTACAGCTTGGTATTCTCGCATAAGTTGGATGGATCTTGAATAGATTATGAATCTTTTAATACTACTCCAATATAGGCAAAAATGGGTCATTTCACCTAATATAGATTTTCATCAGGTTTTTGGAACTACTTTGAAAAACAAATATTGCCACGATATTCAGCGTGATCGACTACCTATGTTTGCATTTATTTCGGAACTACCACACCTAAAGAAATATTGATCCTGGGACTCTCAGGAATTCCGATGCCCTAGGAATAATTAAGAGTTAGCTTAGCTTCAATTTTGGAGAGGACACTTTGGACTATCTATTTATAAAAGCAAACTGATAGATTTCTATCTCGGCTTCCGGAGATTTCAAGTGGTTTTCCAAAGATTTCCTAGAAAACCGGTCTTCAGGATGACTTCGCAAAAGGGTTTCGCTTATGAAAACATAGGCTAAACTGTCTTCTTTCGATTGGTGAAAATTGCAAGTCTTTATCTTTTATCATTTTGGAGTTATTCGTGGCGTCGATAGTAGAAAGCAAAGAGAAATCTAAACGCTGCTGCACGAATGTTCTTCACAGTATTGTTTGTTTAATACCCACACCGTTATCAGGTGGATTTCGGAGGTTAGCCAGCATCTCTCTCTGTGACTCTCGTTCAATTTAAGTAAAACTTCCTTGATCTTTTTAGGAATTTACGGATGAATTTGGCTGAATTTGAGTGAATTCAGATGAATTTTGAATTTACTTGAATTTAACGGACTAAATTCAACTGTTTTCCCCTTGTACAATGCACACATATGCGGTTAAAGAACTTGCTTTTCAGAAAAACACGCATAGTATAAGCAGCGCTTTAATACAAATTGTTTGACATTTTAGGGATATTCTGAATATTCCAAATTTGACTAACACAAAACGACAAGCGCATCTTAAAGCGAAAACGACAAAAAATGGCACATTAGTACAAAATCGTGTTCATATCAATGTGTCGGGCGGACATTTCGAGACACACAGATCAACATTGGAGTTATATCCAAATACACTATTGGGTAACAGCAAAAAACTGAAACCGTATTACGACAAAGCTCGTAATGAATATTTTTTTGATCGTCATCAGGGTTCGTTTCATTCAATATTGTATTATTATCAGTCACAAGGACGCCTCAGACGACCACAGGCCGTTCCATTAGACACATTTTTAGACGAAGTAACATTTTTTGAATTGGGTTTGGAAGCATTACAACAAGTACGAACTGATGAGAACCTTAAAGAAGCAAGAAAAATTCACTTACCTCGAAATCGTTTACGCCGACATTTGTGGGCAAATATGGAGTATCCACAATATTCCTTCTCGGCAAAAATTATTAATATTGTCTCGATCTCGATGATCTTGTTATCGTGTATTGCTCTTGCTCTAGAAACATTACCACAATATAATGGTTTGTACGACAATATTTGCACTGATGAATATGAAAGTTTGAGGAATGAATCGTTAAAACTTAATATAACAAAAATATCGTATCCGATATGTTCTGCATTATTTTATTCACCGTTTTTTATTATTCAAACAATTTCGGTGTTTTTCTTCACGTTAGAATTTCTAATTCGTCTTGTTAGTACACCATCCTATTGGGATTTTATTAAAAGTATTCTCAATTGGATTGATCTGATAGCTATTATACCGTATTACGTTACATTAGGAATAAATTTACGCGCTACACAAGATGACATTGATACGTCCACATATGTTGGCTTAAGACTATTGAGAATATTACGTTTTGCACGTGTATTCAAAATATATCGTGCATTTCGAGCCTTCAAATCATTAAGAATTCTAGCAGCAGCTACCAAAGAATCACTACCTGATTTTCTTATTATGATAGCGATATTGACACTGCTAGCATTTCTGTTTGGGGCGGCTGTTTATTTTGCTGAAAATGCGACGAATGGCGAAATGTTTGATAGTATTCCAAAAGCTACGTATTGGGGTATCATTACAATAACATCAACTGGGTATGTGCTTTGTTGATTTTCTGTACATTTATTGCGCACATTTTTTCCTTTAGATATGGTGATTTGTATCCAATAACGGCTGCCGGTCGTATACTAGCGTGCTTGTGTGCTTTCTCTGGTACAGCAACAATCGGAATGCTTGCCTCGGTATTGGTTGATCGATATCAACGTGTATATACAAGAAAATTATATATCAAAGAGACTTCGGATGAGATTGAGTTTAACGATTATTCGGATGATGATGACAAAACTCATTCAGATCTAGAATCAGAATGGCATAGTCAATTGAAGAATAATGTGGACGCTTCTGATCCAGATGCACGTGCAAGAATAGAGGAAAATACTAGGAAATCTGGTGCCAAGGAGAATGGTGGCTTTGATGAAGACCCACGTGAAGTCGAAGACGAGTCAAAAGAAGCGCTTTCAGATGAGAACGGTTTAATTAAGAAAAATTTAAGCGTTTGTTTCTCAATGACATACATGGATGATGGTCAGGAAAACGATGATCCATCAGAAGAAATAATTGAAAAACTATCTGAAATGGTTTATGAAAAACGTTTGAATGGAACAGATATTAGTTTGAGTTTGATAAAAAATAATGACAATGAACACCAAACAGTAAAATTCAAAGTTGAATCACCAACCACCTCGGACGAATCCTTTCCAATTGATAGTTGACAACCACCGTATAGAAGACATTCCTCAGCTGTTTATAGTCCACAATAAGCATTCATATTCTATCTCGCTAAAAGATGACGGAAGAATATGACAATGTTTCCATCGAATAAAAATATGCAATATTAATTTTTCAAAGTTTGCCACACAAAAGTAACTCCGTTCATCAAGTTCAGGCAGTATTGTATACGCATGATTCCTCGATGGTTTCCATGCATTGTGACAATAAGACGGATCCGATATTTTAAGAATGCGGGTATAAGTATTGAAGAGTCCAGAGAGAGAGAGATTAGATGCGCCTTGAAAGCTATCGATTCATATATAATAAGGCTGTATTGTAAGTCTGCAAAGAATTGAGACTTAAGCACTTGGTTAAATGTTCTGCATCCCACGTTGTATTTCTGATAAGAAGGAATTTGTATAGGGTCACACTGATGACGATATATAGCAAAAGCAAGAAATAAACGTGACGGGGACATTTAGCGAGGAATTTGAGCAGAGTTTTATTCCCGTTTTCGTTTCGGGAAAAACGGTTTATAACGTGATGGGACATGCTTAGCCAAATCTGTGATCACGCACATTTTGAGCCAGTACAATCAAAAGAGGAGCAGTTTATTCAAATCAAATACCACATTTTGTAGGCCATTTTCTTAGGCTTCTAATCACCTAAAAAATAATTTTTACAGATGCATGCTTAATAGGAAAAAATAGGCTTTATTTGTCGCTACTGAGTGTATCCAAGGCAAAAATTAGTAAAAACACGATACTACTTTTCAATGACTCAATATTAACAATAGTTGAAGGACTAGTTTTAGCAGTTTAACTAGCTATAGCTATGAAGAATATTCCATGCAAAAACCGTTGAATTTGATTACACGAGATATAGGCGTGGCCATATTTTATGTTCAGACGGTGTAAATGGTTTGCAAACACCTTATATGCGCCTTTTTCTAATGAAAATTTATATTTCAAAACTTTAATATTTGTAAATGTTTACACAATACTTCACACATATAAACATTATTTTCGCACGAATGATTAAATACTATATGTTTGAATAAAAGAAACGACTGTATTAATAAAACAAACGACATACAATTCGAATGTTTATGTCAGATTGAGATGAATCATCACAAAGGAGTTAGAGGATGCAGTACAATTGAGGTGGATCTCAGTTTTGTACACCAAGTACAAGAATTATACTGAAAATGTTATTCATTTAGCTCTTAAAATATGGTCGATGTCTTCATTGTAACGTCGTTTTAAACCACATTTTGATGCTGGTCAGTATCCAGTTTACTGTGTAAACTAAATGTGGTGAAGGGAGCAGCCATGATACGAGAACTTCGTTCTTTACTTCTCTCTTGTCTTTTAGATTGCATCTATCATTTGTCTAACTGTTTGTATTTACATTCTATTTACGGATAAATTCAAATCAGATCTCGTTATTGACTTAATGAAAAATGATACAGCAACGTTAAATTTGAAAACGGTACTGTGTCTCTCCCTCAAACGCGCAATTATTTGTTTGTACAGAGAAAAGGAAAGGCTATTTTTCGTTTTAGGAATGCAGTGCACTCTTTGTGACATACAGCATCACGGTATTGGGAACATTTGTCAACATAGTAGGAGTCACTCACCTGTCTTATCGGTTAATCATTCTTGTAAGAACAAAGGCGAAATGGACGCTGATGTGTCTAGACGAACTCTAGTTGAAAGTTTTCTAGTATTTCAGGGTTGTTCAATTATTTTTGTAAGTGTTATTAGTCAGGCTGCCACTGCTGTTATAATATATAGAAGTGGTGATAAAGTGAGTCAGTGACCCGATGCACAAGCGAAGGAAATAGAATAGACTTAATGGTTAAAATCTAGAATATTTTCTCATTTAAATCAGGTACATCAAACGACAATGAAAAAAATTTATGTCGATATTAATATTCAAAACAAAGTATATAAAGATATTATTTCAAATCAATAAGTTATTTTACCATTCCTATATTGTTTTAGTTGGGATGTAATGGTATGTACCGCTTAGTTCTCAAACATTAGAAAATTGAAATATTGATAGATAACTTCTCTTTATGATTCTGTTATTCACGAAGTTGATTACTCCCAGCCAGAACAAAGTTATATCTGTTCAGTCAGTATCGTTTGTATTATTTTAGAGTTATCGGTAAGTAAATAAGCGATTTCTTAACGACAACAACAACAACAACAAATTTTATCCTGATTGTTGTTAATGAATGCTTGTTTTGAAATTTTCTAATTAGAGTCCCCAGTCGTGCGAACTAAAAGCAGGTCCAAGGTTAAAATTATTTTGGTTCATTCGTGTAACAGGTATTGCACTAATGATAGCATTACAGGTAAGTTTCAATAAATTTTCACTTACAAAACAGAACAACGTTCGTTTGTTTTTCAAAGATATATCAAATTTTCCAGCATATACCATGGGGTATACGAATTAGAGAAGCACGTCTAATCATAGATCAGATGCAAAAACATGGTTATAAAGCACTGGATGTCTTGGATCGTGTTAAAATTAACAAAAAATGAACGATCTAACCTTTCTATAGGATAAATGAATGGTTTAAAAAAACATTACTGACATTATCGTACACCAAAAAATATTAACTCGATTGGTAGGAAACTCTGATAATTTCTTCAAACTCATAATTTAAGATTGTAAGAATTTTTCGTTCATGCACATTCCGCTAAAAGTTTGGTAACTGTTTACCGTTTAATTTTTGAGCTAATAGGTTCGTGCTTATAAATCAAACATAGACTTTATTTGATGCACACTGCACTGTTTATTTATTTATAGCTTTATAATATTCCAATTTCAAATATGAGTTATTAGTTTATTACTCAAAATTAATCGAAGATATGGTCAACCAGTTTTTGTATGGGCACAGACAGACACTTACTAAACTTCTAATGAAATATCAGTAGGCACAAAATGACTCATCATCTAAAACATAATGTCAGAGTTAATCAACACAGCATTTATTATTAGAGTAACAAAAAATATGAAACAACAAAGAAAAGTAACGTAGAAAAATAATACAGCTTAAATAAACGATTAATGGTAAAATATGAACTCAATGAGTGTATAAAAGAAACCATCTGTTTGACTAGAACTATAAGAAATATCTGGCAAAAATAAATAATTACACGAACAGTATCAAAATTCGCTGAAAAAATCATCATCCAAATCCAGTATTGAACTTATCTTATCTAAAACGAAAAAAATAAAAAAAATTCTTATAGATCTTATTGATACACAAACTATAACCTTGACTATAAAAACTATTGTAGATGTATAGCAAACTCTTTCGCTTCAAATCAGTGTCTATACCTAAGAATAAATGACTGAATGACTATTCCTCGTCCTTTTGAAGGAATTTCACTCCTTTCATTTTTAAAAAGATGTTTATACTACCATTCCACTACGCCTTTAATCCAAAGTACAGAATCTAGTGGTATGCACTTAAGAAGCTAATCGTAATTAAGGGCGTAGTGTAGTCGGAGTGTTTGTATCTCCATATATTCTCTACTAAGTCAACTTCTTTACTTGAATTTTGATCGTCTACCACTGACTGCTGATGTAAAATATTGTTTTCAATGTTTTTGTTCATATTTGTTGGCGTAATACCGTTTCTTGTTTCTTTCGGTTGTTTAGAAACTTTGTTTAATGTATTTGATGATGATTGTACATGTTGCTCTGATAGAAGTGAATTTCGCTTGTTTTTGCTGACATTGATTGCTGAAAATGAAGAGGCTACTGTAACTTCATTTCCTTTCTGTTGTTGCGACTGAGATAGAATATGAAATGTTTCATCATTTTTCGTAGCATCAAAATAATCAATCAGTTCATTTTGAATATATTTTAAATCATTTTTTGTTTCTTCAAATGAAATTGGATAAATAAAATCAGTTTGCGATATATCTTGTATAGCGATTATATTATGCGGTATGATATTTATATAATGGTCATTACGATTTGATGATGTATAAATCGAAACCTAAAATTGAAAAAAATATATATATCTGGAAAAATGAATAAAAAACTTTACCTTTCTGAGAAGCAGTGTGTTTCCAATATGAATACTTAAATGCTCGAGTAGATCTTCATCGCCAACAAATGAAGCACGAATATCACCTAGAACATGATTTTGAAACAAATGGACGCAAAAAGATAAACAAGTAGCTATAATAAATACCTGATCTATCAAGTAGAATCGTAACACCATGTTTATCATATTTTGTGACAGTAACACACATTAATGGAATTTTTTTATTACTACCAAAACGTGTCTAAAAACAAATCACATCGAACTAAAATATCCGTATAACCAGCAATTGTATTTTTAGTAACCTTCATTTCTGCAGCATTGATTGATACTGGTTCACAATTAAACAAACTAGTCAGTTGTTTTAAGGCATGATTATATGTTGGATAGTTGGTTACATTCAAACTAAACAACTAAACAAAAACCTAGATATTTACATGAGAAAGCGGTCTTTTACATACGTCTGTATCGGTTTTTTGTCTTTTTGAAACTTGTGTCGACTGACTATCATTAAGAAATGGGTGATCGGTATTGATCTTGTCGAATTTTAAACGTTTTAATTCGTCGGCTGATTTCTAATCAAGTAAAATGACAGTAAAAAGCCTATGAGAACACTTGATTGCACAAATTTATTCTTCTTACCAGTTTTGGTAATAATCCAACCGGACCAGGTACTTGAGAGGATAATAAGCTGTTGTCATATGTTGGATGGTCGGTTTTTGAATTCATCTATAAACAGCACTGACATAAAACTAATAGTTCAATATTGCAAAGAATATATCTAAGATTAAGACTAGTTTACTCACGAAAAGTGAGACACGGATAGGATAGACGAGACTTTTTTAACGTCCCATCTGATCGTGTTTCGCCAAAAATTTTCTGGAATCTATCTTGTTCACCTCTGAAGTAAGAGTCATCAAACATCACTTGTAACTGAGACAAGTAAACAAAGTAAAAACAGATTAAAATAGAATAAAAAGAAATCAATAAGAGAGAAAAAATAAACTAACACAAATAGCAGCTGAATATACATACACACTGCACACGACTTGAATTTATTGTAGAAGATACCGAAGCAAGGGAAATTGGAAAGGAAGCAATGAAGAAAAACAAATCACTGATCCTGAAAGTTTTATTCTAGTTATTGACAATAAAATGGAAGGAAGAGAAAACTGTTTGCAGAGAAAACCATTAAAAAGAGAATTTACACCTTCTTGAAATGTTGTTTGGTCGATAATTATTTGCTCAAACGTAGAGAAACATTATGTAATTTAATCGATGTTAAATGTTGTAAGAATGTATCAGAACTGCGTACTTCCTACGCTCAGTTCCAGTACTGGAACTGAAACATGCTGCTTAAGCTATGATTTGAAAATGTTCTTGATGGTTGATTGCTGTCATTTTTAAAAAGACCGTTTCTTACTCGATATCAATCGATAGGTGGTACTGATGTGCTTTATTGATCGACAACCTGTGTTCAAATCGAAAATGAGGCGCTTTCAAATCATCATGCATATTTTGTGGAAAATCAAACAATTTTTCTGCTATTTTATCTAAATATACTTGATATTCTAATAATAATCTCAAAAATACAAATCGTTAATTTAAAAATAACGTGAAATTCATTTGTGTATACTGATTAGAAAAGAACGGAGAAAGGTGTTGATTTCGACTTTCTCAGCGAATTGGCATACAACGTTTCATTTGACTAGCTGCATGACTTACATAATAATAGTCGAAAGAATGTTTTTTCAGGAAATTTCTAGAAAACGACAA
This sequence comes from Didymodactylos carnosus, assembly GCA_905250885.1. Classification (NCBI taxonomy): domain Eukaryota; kingdom Metazoa; phylum Rotifera; class Eurotatoria; order Philodinida; family Philodinidae; genus Didymodactylos; species Didymodactylos carnosus. The sequence goes on from CAJNOQ010005960.1 coordinate 13,767, forward strand.
ATATAGTCTGTGGACTGCTGACAAAAACTTGTATTTTGTGCACGTTTGTTGCATCGGAAAAACGCAATTGACTCGACGGAAATTAGCTGTAAATAAATGAAGATCTGAAAATCTTTTTGCAGATATCTCAATAGTGGCAGCAAGAATCCACAAAAGAAAAAGATTTGAAAATCTGCATTTACATAGAGCGGCAACCTTCATTAAGCGCCAGTATTAATGTTCTCTTTGATTCAAAGTCATCAAACGTTGTTCGTAGATATAAGTTCGTAAAGTCAAGGGGCCGAGCGGGCATAGACGAGCGTTACCTTGTATAAATTATGTATAAGTATGATTTATTCAAATAAAAACGACTCGAATAGAAAGAGTAAGCTACCTATGATTGGATGCTTGAAACTAGAGCTAATATGTCATGAAAAGATGTCGCATGAAAGACGTGTATAAAAACTTAATTGCAAAAATTTATGCTATATTGATAAAATACGAGACATCGAACTAAAATATCCGTATAACTAGCAGTTTGTTGATGTAATGTAATCAGCGTTACATAAATAGATGACGATCGTATACGACAATTTTCTTTACTCAGCATGACAGCAAATAGTTTTTAAAAACATTTTTCAATACGGAACGA
>CAJNOQ010005961.1:0-14396 GCA_905250885.1 Didymodactylos carnosus
AAAGCTACTCTGCTTGCTGCCAGATTGTTTTTTAACGTCTTCTAGGTAGGTACAAAGCATAGATCTGTAGGTGGTATTACTGATAGCTGGAAAATTGGTTAAATCCTAGCGAGCACAAAGATTCATTTGAAATTCGTCATTTATGGTCCCTGCAGATGAATATTTTTATGTTCTGGTGCTAGTTATATATTTGCTATTCTCGCGATGCGATCCTGCATAGTACTACGTACACTGGCATTGTCGCGTCACGGCTCTTTCTTACGCGACGGAAGTCCGCACGACTCGCTATTTGTCGCGGCGCAAATCTACTGTTGATATATCTTTGATTATCTCAGCGCGACTCGCCATATCGCGAATCGTGCCGCGATACAGTGATAAGATAGCGATCGCACTAAAAAATATTGACTTGGTTTTTTGAAAATTATTCAACTTTTGAAGTCCCGACGCAAGATAGCGAATCTATAGTGATCGCACCACCACATAGCGACAATATAACGATCGCACCGCGAACATTAATCATATAGCGAATCTTAAAAAAAAATTTTAAAATAAGATTACGCTTAAGCCAAGATTACGGCGCGGGTTTAAGAGTCCAGCACGATTGCGATTGGAATACACGATTTTCCAGCGATCGCGCCGCGGCTGAGGCGCGAAAATTGACTTGGGAATTCTTTTGTCAAAAACACACTTCACAGGTTTTCAATTTCACTCGCACTAGTTTTAGGAGAATTAATTGTTTTTGTCATGCATAAGAAGTTTTCCATTTTGGCAGCGAAATATTCTCTTCAGATATCTAACACAGATAGAGAACAGATTTTGCTTTTACCTAAGATCGAACTCCCGGCCTAATCTAACTTTCTTGCAATCGACAGGCTACTCAAGAAAAACATGAACGTTGGCCACTTAAAACAATCACTTTTCTTGAAAAAAATTCCTCTAGCATTTTAGTACCATTCAGTTGCAATAAAACGTGAATAACATACAACGTTCAAAAACATTTAGAGATAAAAACAGCGTGACTCAGTCGGCTAGCGGGCAGACAACGTATCTCAAACATACGGAGTTCGAATCCCGGCAACGGCGGTCGCGTGATAGTCTTGGACAAGCTATCTAATGTTCATTGTCTCGGTACTTTTAGACTAGGAACGGCTCAGCAGTTCACTTTTCTAGACACGAGGAACGATTCATCAGTTCTGGTTCCCGCGAACTGGAACTACAGTTCTTTTTTGAACTGGAAACGTTATGAAATATGTTAGCTTCTTTTTGTAATCTACTAGCGTTCAATCTTCTTTAGCATGACAGAAATACTCACAATCGAAATAATACAAACTATCAACATTCATACTTTGTCTTTCAAAAACATAGACATTCTCGTTGTTGCTGAAGTTAGTGATAGTCGATTTTCCGTTGTAAAATTATTAGCTTGTGAAAATGTACTTTCGCTAGCTACACTTGTAACTGGTATTGCTACATACTTCTTAACCAATGTTGATAATAATGGTAGCTCGCGACTATATTCTAACCCAAATAACGATAAATCATAACTCATTTTAGATATTATTATGTGCAGAGAAATTTCTTGTTTAATAGTCGTACTTGTTAAAAGTAAACGTAGTGCTGCTTTTCTTGTTGGTGTTAATAACATGCCACATTTTTTCAAATATGATCCGAATTTGGAGCTGTGACTAATTGTTGCTTTGTGTTCATTAGAGGATGAAAAAAGAGTTGACGATGCCATTGACGTTACTTCGTTAATTATCAGTTCTTCGGCTACAGATATTTCGTGGGCTGTCACACCAATATTCGTTTCTGGGTTCAGATATGCTGCTATCTACGGTAAACCATATAAATGTAGTGTTATTACGCGATCATTTATTAACGCGGTTGTTCAAAATTGAGGTTTCGTCTCTTTAGAGAGTGCAGTTTTTCCTGCAAGTTTCGAGCAGACGAGAATTTGTTACCGAAGAGAATTTTTTTTGTAAAGTATTAGAATTCACTAAACTCATTCGTCTGATACATTTTACCTCAACGTAAGACTGAAAAAACTAGCTGTGTAGCTCACGAAACTTCGCCTTTTGCCGATCTAATTCAGCATTTTAAGATGATATACATCTGAACGACGTATGGAGACCCTTGTAGGTGTCTAACGTCGAAGTCATACTTATTGTCATTGCATTAGCTGCTGCTCATCCATTTTATCACGAAAATAATATTCGTATCTTTCTAATAATGCTGTTTTTGATTAATTGTTCAAATGAATTTTGAGAATTTGTGCTTAAAATAATTTTAATGAATTCCAAACCGCAAATGCTACAGTCAGTGTAGAGTAATTTCTTCCTGACAATAGCTCTGTGACATCATTAATCGGATCCAAAATTTAAAAATTTTTTTTTTTCATTAGTTAATTCGAAGTCACCCATAGGAGTAGAACATGGTAACGTATGAAAATTCATTAAGACTCGTTTCTTTAGTAATGACCGTTGACGTATTTTAAAGGTGGAGTTCCAACGAATTCGCATATCTAGAACCAATTCCACATTCAATTTTTGTTCATTGGCTAATTTTCTTAGTTCACTTAATAATATGGAAGAGTTAGAGATTTTTTAATGGATTTTCGATATTTTTTCAATAACAAATGTGTTTGTTTGTCGCAGTTCTGTATATCTTCGTTGTCGTCATCAGTATTAGGTTCACTATCTTCAGACTGGTCTTCATTAGCCTCTTGGACACATTCAGCGCCCGTGTGATCGTATGATGTGCTTGCATCTTTATATCCTTCTGATGAAGATTCTTCCTCTTCAGAGATGGGCGAGTATGCCGATTCTCGAGTACGAGTAAGAGTATTTTCTAAAATGTACTCGAGTACCACTCGAGTACTTTTTAGAAAATATTCCAGTACGAAAATTTTTAAAAGAAGAAAATACTCATGAAAAAGGTTATTTTAATTATAGGTTATTGTATGTTAAAAAATTTCAAGTGCTCGAAAATACTCAAGTACATTTTTAAGTAAAAAAAGTCCCGAGTAAGAGTACTGAAAATTTTGTACTCGAATATATACTCGTACTCGCCCATCTCTGTTTCTCTTCCCTAGGAAAAGATATAAACAAATAACAATAATTTAGATGTAGAAAGTTTACCATTAGAAAATTTCATTATTTTAAGTGTGCATTATTCCTCATTTTTCCAGAAGATACTAAAGAACAATAACGATTTGAGGTTTCAAGTGCGTTACAATCGAAATAATTCCTCTGATCTTTCGGAGTTAAACCTATCGTTGAATATCCACTGATGTGATTAGAAAGTTGAAAGTTAAGAAACATAGCTCTGTTCATTGACCTTGTTTACTGCCAGTTCCATGTATTTCTCTTCGATTGTTAACGGATAACTCGTGAAATCCTTAGGCAGTCAAGCATAATTGTCAATGTTGAAGTGGTGTAAATAGTGAATTAAACCCAGTCCTCTGGGATACCAGTAAAAAATTTCGACACAGATGCTTACTCTGTCACTTTATCAGAGACGGGCGAGTCAAGCTACTTTCCGAGTCCGAGTCATTTCGTAGCGGCTTCGAGTCACCAGTGGTTCCGAGTCAAGTAGAGTCAAGTCAAGATATTTTTGCCTTTTTTTTCTATGTATACGTAATAGTGCTGACGAAGAACAAGACAGCAATAATCAGTCGTTGTCTCTTTAGCACTTTGTCTTCGTCAGCACTATTACATATATATATATACTCTAATTAATTATATGTTCTTCACATTTAGTCTACTTTTGTCTGACGAAGGCGTCTCTGACGTTGAAACGTAACAATAAAAATAAAACAAGAAAGAGTATTCAGAAATACCCAAATTTACACAAGAGTAAATGTATGCAAAGCAGTTAGTGAATAGAATTTTTTTCGAATGAATGACTCGAGTCAAACAGTCGAGTCAACGTCTTCAATTTTCGAATGCGAGTCAAGTCAAAGTCATTAAAAAATGCGACTCGGGTCCGAGTCATGACTCACCCATCACTGTTGCAGTTAAAAGTACAACTACCGCCCGATGCATACCACTTCAAAAAAAAGCATCAGTCTGTAACAAATTTCCTTTTGTTCATCATAAGCTGATTTTATTGTTAATTTCATTGACTGTAAGTCGGTGGTCACAGCAAATAAAGGGTTTGTGTGTGTGTATGTTTGTCCGTACAGAGGTGTGACGGACGTAGATACATATAGTCATGTGGCAATGTGACGGACGTACATACATTTAGTGACTAATTAGTGCTTTGTTACTCTGTTCTTACTACTACTGAAAAATAATACTATTCAACAGGTTGATTTAGTAGAAATATACAAATTGATGATAACCTATATTATAAATACTGAACGCTTTATGAAGCATGCCTGACTATTTTCTTCGTATTTAATCACCTCAGCAGCGTTTTGGATGTGTCCGTTACGGATCTTCATCACTTCTTTAACTTATTTTGAGTTTTATGTACTTTTTCTATTAGTTTATCAGTTGTTTGCCATTATTGCTCTTCTTATTGTCACTTCCCTCTCTTTCTCCACGTAGCATACTTATAGTGTCTGCCTAATTGATACTGTAATAGTACTGAAGTGAGTAGGTTGTGCTCTTTGTACTCTTTGCCATTTGCTATACTTTTTAAATAGATTGGTTTAAATCGACTAATTAGTATGACGGACGTACAGACATATAGTCATGTGGTTGTGTGACGGACGTACATACACAGAATCACTAACCAGTGTCGCGGACATAGAGCCACATGGGTATATGCGTTTGGGTTTTCTGTGGAATCAGAGAAGTGTATTGACACCTATCGTGGCGCGTGAGCATTGTGTGGAATTTAGAATATTTTTAGACCTCTGGGATTCCTTGGCGTCCTCGAGAAAACTTTTATAGATCTAAACTACATTATGAAGCTGACACATCAAAGCTGATTTGATAGACTTGACCTCTGTTCCATACTTGGCTTCGAAACACATAGTCACTCTGACTTTCTGACCGGTGAAAAGCTATCGCAACTGCTTCTGTAAACTAAGGTGGAAAATATGTACCTTCTCACTGTAAAAAATATCGCTCAATTCTGTACTAACGAGATCGAGTTACAAGAGAATGTAAAATAATTCTGACAGTACATTCATTTGACTTACAGGCAATGGACTTGGTGAATCGATGTGATTCACGTTATTTATTTTAAAATCTTTTTTTATCGTTTTTATCGCTGCTGTTCTTCTTTGTTTGCCTCCGTTAAAATAACGAAAACGCGTGTGGCTGGAGGCTAATAGAGCCGGATTGATATTTTGCTTTCTGAAAGCATAGTAGGCGTTGAAAGTCAAAGATTCGAACAAGCCTCAGTAACTTGCACTAAGGTGCTTCTCTAACCACAAATCTAGAGTGTGTATTAAAAATGGGACTCTCTTAGTTACCAGCCACAACTGTCAGCTGCAGCTTAAGATGAACCCCACCTCTGAATGACGTTTCGTTACCGAGAAACCTTTCAGCTACGAAATGCTGTCAAGGTGAATGTAGCTTTCGAGATACAGTGGTGCTAACATCTATTGCATATTTTAGGGTTTCTAGTAAAACCCTCCCAACTTTTGATCAACACATCATCCGAAGCTGGGCGATATCTCATTTTGATCAAAACTGTTTGCTCTATATTCTACTATGGTTGAAAGTATTTTTGGATTGAGTTTTTATCATAGGTGAAATCTTTCGAAAGGGCAGTTTTTCAAGGCTTTCAGAAAACGTTTCTGAACACCTTCATACCCTTTAAACGTGATGTCTATCGTTTTTAGTTTTTGAATTGACTGCACATGTCGAACCGAATACTAATACATCGAAACTCATTTTCAATCGACTAAGCACTCTCCCAGAGTAGAACATCATCCCATATTAGAAAACCAGTTTTGCGAATTGTTTTTGAAGACTGCTCTATAGGTATCGAACATTATTTTTCCCGATCCATTCTGGCGGACACAATAAAGGACTAGTGATCTTCTATTCTAACGGGCTGGTTTATTCAAATAATTCTGTCACTTTAGGGTGTACTGGACAGTTCGTAACTCAACCCACAAAAAACACCGGGAATTCTCCAAATTCAGTGACAACAGCTGATTTCAATGGTGATCATAGAATTGATTTGGCTGTTGCAAATGAGGGTTCTCAGACCGTCAGTATACTGGTTGGCAACGGGGATGGAACATTTCAGAGTCAAGTCACATACAAAACTGGGAGTGCTCCATATGCTGTGACAACGGGGGATTTCAATCGTGATAACCGAACTGATTTGGCTGTCGCAAATTCTGCTGATAACACCGTCAGTATACTCCTCGGTTACGGTAACGGAACATTTCATGGTCAAGTGCCATATGGAACTGGGAATGCTCCATATTCTGTGACAACGGGGGATTTCAATCGTGATAATCGAACAGATTTAGCTGTCGCAAATTCTGCTGATAACACCGTCAGTATACTGGTTGGCAACGGCGACGGAACATTTCAGAGCCAAGTCACACATGCAACTGGGACGTACCCACTTTCTGTGACAACGGGGGATTTCAATGGTGATAATCGAACTGATTTGGCTGTAGCAAATCAAGACGATAACACCGTTAGTATATTGCTCGGTATCGGCAACGGAACATTTCAAAGTCAAGTGAAATATGGAACTGGGACCTACCCACTTTCTGTGACAACGGGGGATTTCAATGGTGATGATCGAACTGATTTGGCTGTTGCAAATTACGGTGATGGCACCGTCATTATATTGATTGGTAATGGCGATGGAACATTTCAAAGTCAACCCATAAAAAATGCTGTGAATGGTCCATATTCACTGACAACAGGTGATTTCAATGGTGATAATCGAACTGATTTGGCTGCGGCAAATAAGGGCTCTAACACCGTCAGCATATTGCTTGGTAACGGCAACGGAACATTTCAGGGTCAAGTAACATATGGAACTGGGAATGATCCAGATTCTGTCACAACAGGAGATTTCAATGGTGATAATCGAACTGATTTGGCTGTGGCAAATAAGGGTTCTGACACCGTCAGCATATTCCTCGGTAGTGGCGACGGAACATTTCAGAGGCAATCCACAAACGGCACTGGGAATTCTCCATATTCTCTGACAAGAGCTGATTTCAATGGTGATAACAGATCTGATTTGGCCGTTGCAAATCAAGGGGATAACACCGTGGGTATATTCCTCGGTAACGGCAACGGGACATTTAAAGGCCAAGTCACGTATGGAACTGGGAGTGCTCCATATTCTGTGACCACAGGTGATTTCAATGGTGATCATAGAACTGATTTGGCTGTTGCAAATCAAGGGGATAACACTGTGAGTATATTGCTCGGTAACGGCAACGGGACATTTAAAGGCCAAGTCACGTATGGAACTGGGAGTGCGCCATATTCTGTGACAACAGGTGATTTCAATGGTGATCATAGAACTGATTTGGCTGTTGCAAATCAAGGGGATAACACTATCAGTATACTGCTCGGTAACGACGACGGAACATTTCAGAGTCAAGTGCCATATGGAACTGGGAGTGCTCCATATTCTGTGACAACAGGTGATTTCAATGGTGATAATCGGACTGATTTGGCTGTCGCAAATTCCGCTGATAACACCGTTAGTATACTGCTCGGTAACGACGACGGAACATTTCAGAGTCAAGTGCCATATGGAACTGGGAGTGCTCCATATTCTGTGACAACAGGTGATTTCAACGGTGATAACACAACTGATTTGGCTGTCGCAAATGCGGGTTCTAAGAACATGAGTGTATTGATCGGTTACGGTAACGGAAAATTTTATGGTGGAGTCACATATGTAACTGGAAATTATCCATATTCTGTGATAACAGGTGATTTCAATGCTGATAATCGGACTGATTTGGCTGTCGCAAATTCCGGTGATGACACCGTCAGTATATTCGGCGGTAAGGGCGACGGAACATTTCAAAGTCAGGCCACATATCCAACTGGGAAGTACCCAATTTCACTGACAACAGGTGATTTCAATGGTGATGGCAGAACTAGGCTGGCTGTTGCAGATAGCGGTGATAACAGCATCGTTATATTTGTTGGAGCCTGTACTTGAGACCACATGTGTCAAAATGGAAAAATGTTTTGATTGTTGTATGTTTTTTTTCCAGTTGAATAACCATTGACAGAAAATAAAACATAATTCAAATGCTTTCTTCGAGAACGTTTCCAAATTCCAGATTGATCTGCAAAAAAGACATGGAAGTCCTTAGGATATTTTGTAGCGTTTGTGGCACGATAAGTTGCTCTTTACGTTAAGATGATTACCAGAAAATGAAATGTGGGTTTCAGCTGTTAGTTGTGGCAGTTCGGCAATAAAATATGTTGAACAGTTAAAGTTGTTACACGGCGTCGATAAGTAACAAATAAAAACGTACTGAAGGAGTCACTCTAGAAGAGCTTCATGTTTTTCGCTGAACAAATGGGTCCTTCTACACACGAACCTGATGTTTTCTCCTGACGAAATCGGTGTTTTTGCAGAGGAACTTCAGGTTAATTCATGAAGACTTGGTTTCCTCCAGAAAAACTTCGTGTATTTCCGAAATAAATCGGTGTTTCTCCAGACGAACTTCATTCTTATTCCTGAAGAAATCGCTGTTTCCACACAGGAACTTGAGGTTACTTCCTAAAGAAATCGGCGTCACTCTAGAAGAACTTCATGTTTTGTCGTGAATAAATCGGTCTTTCTACCCCGAAGAACTTCCTGTTTCTTCCTGAAGAAATCGACCACAAGAACCTGAGGTTAATGCCTGAAGACTCGACGTTACCACAGAAGACGTGTTTTTTTCACAACAGATCAGTGTTTCTCCACAACAACTTCATGCCTATTCCTGAAGAAATGGGTGTTAGTCCACAAGCACGTCATGTGTATTCCTGAAGAGACCAGTCTTTCACCACAAGAACGTCAGATTAATTTCCGAAATGATCGGTATTGGTAGAAATCGGTGTTTGTCCGCAAGAGCGTGCGGTTAATTCCGGAAGTGATCGGTGTTATGACACCACAACGTCATGTGTATTCCTGATGAAATCGGTGTTTTTCAAGAAGAACTTAAGGTTCAGTAGTGAAAAAATCGGAGTTTCTGCAGAAGAACGTCACGTTTACTTTCGCTGTTTCTGCGCAAGAGCGTGCGGTTAATTCCAGAAATGATCATCGTTAGTCCATCAATCGGTGTTTCCATAAAGGAAGTGGAGCGTTATTCCTGGACAAATGGATTTCTCTACACAAGAACGTCAGCTTAGTTCCTGCTGATCGGTCTTAGTCCACCAGAACGTCATGTGTATTCCTCAAGAGATTAGTGTTTCTCCACAAGACCCCCAAGCTCCCTTCTGAAAAAATCCGTGTTTCTACACAGCAGCTTCATGTTTCTTCGCGAAGAAATCGGTGTTTCTCCACAAGAACTTGAAGTTTATTCCTAAAGGAATCGGTGTTTGTCCACTACAACGTGATGCGTATTGCTGAAGTAACCAGCATTAATGGAGTAGAACGTAATGTTTATTCCTCAAGAGACGGGTGTTTCTGCACAAGGGCGCCATCCTCATTCCGAAGAAATCAGGAAATTTCTCCACAAGAACTTGAAGTTGATTCCTGAAGTGATCGGTGTTTGTCCACTACAACGTCATGCGTATTGCTGAAGTAACCGGCGTTAGTGCAGTAGAACGTCACGTGTATTTCTGAAGAGATCGGTGTTCCTCCACAAGAACTTGAGGTTTATCCCGGAAGTAGTCGCTGTTTGTCCACAAGAACTTCACGCGTATTGCTGAAGTAACCGGCGTTAACGCAGTGGAGCCTCACGTTTATTCCTGAAGAGATCGGTGTTTCTGCACAAAAACTTCACGTTAATTCCTGAAGTAACCGGCGTTAATGCAATACAATGTCATGTGTATTCCTGAAGAAATCGGTGTTTTTCCGCAGCAATTGGAGGTTTATTCCCGAAGTAATCTGCCGAATGCTTATTCCGCAATAGATCCTGTTTCTCCACAAGAACTTGAGGTTTATTCCTAAAGGAATCGGTGTTTCTCCACAAAAATTTCTCTAGAAGACCGTGAAGTTTATTGCAGAGGAACTCGGTGATTCTGTTCGTTGATGCAGGTAACGTGGACATTCCAATAGAAAATGTTTGACTGACTTTATTTTTCCACTAGCGCACCAGCGACTAGTAGTGAAGTGTTTTTGGAAAAGATCATAATTTAGGCGAAGTTGACTCTCATTTGATTTAGAATGCAATGATATTTACGCTCACTGAGTTTAAAACGTGGACACTTGTAATTTGGGAAAAAGAAATCATAATTTTGTATTCGAAATTTTTTTAATTTTATTATATTTTGCAGTTCAACAGGCAATATATTCCATTGTCTCACAACCCACGGAAAAAAAAGTGTTTTTGAATTTTTCTGTGCGGGTACGAAATACTTTTACTTGACCTCTCTCTCTTGAGCGTAAAAATGTGGTAACAATTCGTTGTTTAGGAATACGTGCAGAAAGAAAAGTGGGTGTGAGACCGTTTTTTATTTTGAAGAAAAGAATTATTTTGTTAATTGCATAGATGTGTTCTAACGGAATCCAACCTAGAATTTTAAACACTTTTACTCTTCATGATAAATGCATCGCTCCACTAACAGTCAGAGATGCTAAATATTGCAAGTCATAAATAGGTCTTAGATAGGACGGAATTGTATCAATGAAGGCTGTTTTAGAATGAATTTGTTTGAGAAGAGAGTAAACAATGTCAGCAGAAGTGGCTACTGGCAGAATGTGTGATTTAAATATCTGATCGAGAGTGGATGTACTCAAAATATGTTTATGTCTATGCATAAGGTAAAGAATGTAAGTGCATTTTTTAAATACATAACGAACGTGAATTGACCAGTCCAACGAACTTGTGAGAAAAACACCGAGATGTTTGTGATGATCGACAAAACTAAGAAGAGAGCTATCAAGGAAAAGAGAAGGGACAATTGTTACTCGACCAAATAACATCCCTACACATTTTTTTGCGCTTAGACGTAATTGCCAAAATTTTGACCATTTCTTTATGTTTTCTAAGTCGGAATTAATAATGTTAGTTGCACTTAAAATATCGTTACCACTGTGGTATACAGACGTATCATCGGCACTTTTGAAAATAATGTATTGAGACAATTAATTTTGAGTGTAATTGCAACATTATTTTCAAAGGTAAGTAGTACTTTTGTTTTTTCAACTTTATTTTGATTTTGATACTTTGGTTTTAGTTACAAATTAATCAGTCAGTTATATTTTGTAATTCGACTCAACGTGTGGAATTATTAGCGAAAAAAGTAACTGAGTTAGGTTATTCAAGTTATTATATACATGCAAAAATGAGGCAAGAAGCAAGAAATCAAGTATTCCATGATTTTAGATAAAATCAAAAAGTTAGAAACCTTGTGTGTTTGGGTAAGCAAATTTGTTTCGTTGATATTTTTATTAGTAAGGAAGATTTAAACAACCCTCAGTTGTTATCAAACAGATGAATACAACTTGAATTGTCTTCTGAAGAGAAATTAAAAAATCTTTCTATCTTAACATTAGTTGTTAAACTCAAAAATACGATTTGTTATGTTTTGAGTGTGGTTTTGATTAGCATATAACTAATATTTCAGATTTTTTAATTAAAAGAATACATCTTTTTCGGTACACATACGTACGTGTGATGTTTAGATTTCTAAATTAAAAATGTATGGTTTTACTTTAGACTTAATAACTCGTGGCATTGATGTTGATCCAGTGAATGTTGTTATTAATTTTGATTTTTCGCATATGGCTGAAACATATCTGTAAGCTAGAAGTTTCGTTTAGGCACTGAATGAATTATTAATGCATTTTCTTTTATCTTTTTAGAAATCGTATTGGTCGATCAGGTCGATTTGGTCATTTTGGTATTGCTATTAACTTCGTTACATATGAAGATCGGTAAGTTGAATAGTACAAAAATTTTCTTCGGAACTTTTTAAGTACCAGACACAGGTCCACAATAATATGCATTTGTCCAAGAAAAGCAAAAAGTACATTGTCTTTTCTAGGACAAATGCATAATATTGTGTAAATTCCTTGTAATGTTAATTCATTCATCAAAGTTATTTCGTACGGATTTCTCATATAATGTTGCTAAAAATATAGGCAAGAATAGAATCATTTATATGGATATTTCTTTCTACTTACAACAAATTGATCAATTGAATCAGGAAATGTGGCTGAATACAACAGCACTTGTCTTTCAGCTGGTAACTTATATATTGAAATAATTGTTCACACATTCCGTATACAAACAAAGTGAAATGAATCTTTCAAAAACTTTGACGAAAGTGGATATGAGAATCAAATAAAACAGATTTAGATCGAATTTGGTTAATAGTTAGTGAAAATTCTTATTAACCGATTTAGTTTATAATTTGTTCACAATTTCACATACTAGAAATTTCCCGTAATTTCTTGACTCTAGAATAGGAAAAACCCGTTAGATTATACTGTACTCTTTAAGAATCCTCTAAGATTCCCTCGAATTACAAATTCACCGAATTATTCCTCTCAACAAATTACGAAAACGTAAGAGTAAAATCTAAATCTTAAGGGTGAATCTATTCAGTTGATTCGAATTCAACGTTGAAATATGAAGAAAATGCCAAGGATGAAAATCGATAATAAAATGTAAAAACTGTTTGAACGACGCGCTTTAACCATATTTAAATCTGTAAATTGATCCATTAAGACTAATATGTGATTCACTAACGATTACTCGAGTGTACTAATCATAGCTCTATTATTCATTTGATATTAGTTACTTTGTCGATATAAACATATAATTATGTGTAATAACACTTGATATACAAAAAAACCATGATCCGGTTTTGAAACTACCGTTTGAAGTGTTTTCTTTCTTTTTTATTATTTGAGTGTCGGACGAAATGAATACAGTGAATAATGAACAATTTTCTGTATTATACGAAATTGAACGTCAAAATTATCTTTTTTCTTCTGCATGCATGATGTTCACATCTCTGTGGTGCAGCATGATCCATGACTTCGAAACAATAAGACAGATCGAAATAGGAGAAAAATTTATTGTTTATCCATCTTTTTTGGCCATAGTGACGACTGAATTCGATAAATATTGAAGTAACCGCTCCCCCCTATAATAGAAGCCTCCGGGGCTTCTAAACTGTCCAAGCGTTCAAAATTTTGATGGGGCCTTGTATTATGGGGAGGCTACTAGTACGACTTTCGTACAAAAATTTTCAGAAAAAAAGGAGATTTTGAATTTCGATGCTCTTGACTTTCTAATCACGGTAATCTCAATAATCTGAAAAAAATCTTTTTCGAGATAAAAAATGTAAATTTTATTCGTTTCCTTCTTTTACACTCGACATCACACAAGAACAATTAAAGTAAAAAAAACGCGTGTCGATCAAATGTGTCGTTTAAAAAATTCAAATTATTTTTCCGGTGTAATAGAAGCCCTTGGGCTTCTAATACACCTTCCACATCGATTCCTCCAGAGGGGGCTTCTAATACGGAGGAGGGGTTAAAAAATTGATTCTGTTTTTGTTTAAGTGTTTTATCTCTGCATTCAATTTCTTGAATATGGCTTAACTTTTTATATAAACTAACAGTTGTCGTCAGTTTTTTCGATTATAAACTATTAAAAATAGATAATATTGATCTGTTCAACTAGATGTGTAGATAAATTCTTTTACTTTCACACGTCTCATAATGAAAACATGTCCTGTATGTCGAACGATAGTACACACATACAAAGACAATCTTTATCCGATCAACAGACATACTATTTGTAAATTCTGTCTGATATTTAAAAATATTCAAATGTTTCTTCTAAAACGACTCCTTTATTTTGCTTTTTACTTTTACCTTACACCAAACCGAACGAGAACTACGAAAGGAAATAAAACCTATTCCACATCAAATTGATCCGTATCTACATGTTTCTGAGTTTCAAAACGAAAATTTAATGGATGAAGAAAAAAAATTAGCCTTACTTTCACTTACAAATGAACGTAATAATCAACACATACAATTATATCATAGTGCTAATGCAGAAAGAGCCACATCCTTGTAAACAACAAATATCCTGTATACCACTATCAAAACTATACTGTTTTTTTATTCACGTATCACTTTCTCTCTCTCTCTCTCTCTCTCTCTCTATATATATATATATGTATACATATATATATATTAGGGCGGGTCAAATTTTTTTTCGATGTTTTACCTATCCTAGCGGTGTTCTACGGGTCGTTTTAAGAAACTTTGCCCAAGGAACTATAGCTCTATCGTGAAAATCGAGCCTCCGACTTTTTGCGAGT
>CAJNOQ010005962.1:0-14394 GCA_905250885.1 Didymodactylos carnosus
TAATCCGGATAAGATTAAAGCACTAAAAGATCATGGTTTGAAAATATCTGGCACTTTACCATTAGAAATTGAACCTTCACCATTCAATCTGGTTTATTTGGCATCGAAAGCGGCTAGTGGTCACACATTGAAATATTTCGATGATGCTTTGATACGAAATCGATCGGCACCACCTGAACCCGTTATACCGTTCAAGCCGCATGCACTGGAGCATGCAAAACGTTTCATTTTTGTTGCCTCTTATTTCCTGCCGATGAAACCTGTGGATGCTGAAATACTTTTAACTGATAAACAATTCTTAGAAATATTCAAGCAAAATCCAATTGATCAATACATGTCAGCTGCAAAACCGGTTATTCGCAGCTATAAATCGATTCGTAACAATCGATTCATAATTAAAATTGATATGAAAAACATGAAAAAGTACAAAACACAAAATCCAGATGATCCCGTTAGCCAATTGACTGTAATCCCCTATTGGTTCTTTGTTCATGTTTACTATGACATTGTCACTGGTCAAGAGTTTATAGTTCTCACTCACGGCACACCAACCATCAACGACCACCCAATGGTCAGAATACATGGTGAATCGTTATTCAATCGTTTTCCACTGCGACGAGTCACGCATCGGGATAAACTGAAAAAATCTGTTCAACAGATTATTGACTACGGTGTAGGTGGCATTTTCCTTCTGACGCATGATGGACGCGGCGCTGGTTTTGGTGCTTATGTTCTGGATCGAATGATGATGGAGGAAAATGTGGTCAAATCTACAGAAGAAGCCCACGATTTAATTGGTATTCATTACGATTCTAATGATTACGATGCATGTATGCATTTGATAAAGCATCATTTTCCACTGAAAAAGATTCAAGTAATCATGTTTTCACAATCAAGTCTAATAAGAAAAATTGGCTACTTAACAGCGCTAAAAGATCATTCATTGGATGTTAAAAACTATATATTTTTAGACAAGTAGCGGACTACAGATGTTAAAAAGACTACCCCCAAATAACAGAAGCCCCTCCTCTATTAAAAGCCCTCCCCTTATTAGAAGGTCCCCTTGGAGAGGTCGATGTGAAAAATATATTAGAAGTCCCCTTCATTTGACAAAAATTCTGAAATTTTCCGAAAGTTTCATTGGTATTTCTAAAGTAAAACCTGTCAAATTTTCAGGATTTCATATGAAAACTACCCACTTTTTCCTCGCCACGATTCAAGCCGAGAGACCGCAATATGCGAATCCGGCATGTCAAGAAACGGTGTTCACCTAAGTTTGAGTTTGAAGGCAGACATAAAGTTTCAAGCGAAATTTTTGACTGTGGTTCTTAGGTGTTTTGCCTAAAATTTTGGACCAAAACTTTTTTTCTCGAAACATATCGAATTATATATCATTCGATGCAGGTTTTTACGCAGATTCCGAATATCACATTGGTTTTGCATAAAAATGCTTCTGAACATTTAAAAATTAAGTTTTTCACTTTTTCCGTTCTGCATATATAAGTTCGTGTTTACTATGAAAAAGAGAAAATATATCTTTTTCTTCTCTCTTTTCTCTCTTCCCATGTGATAAAACACGTGCTTATTTTTCTAGCGTGTCATCGATATAAGAACATTTGATGAGTCGATTTTTATATTTTATGACTTCAGTGAGAAAAGGTGTCTCTCAATCACATACTGATGAT
Organism: Didymodactylos carnosus; assembly: GCA_905250885.1. NCBI lineage: Eukaryota > Metazoa > Rotifera > Eurotatoria > Philodinida > Philodinidae > Didymodactylos > Didymodactylos carnosus. Next base: position 1,686 of record CAJNOQ010005962.1, read on the forward strand.
CTACCAGTATACGTCGAATTTTAAGCTCTCTCCGAATTTGAATGTTTGGCATTTTGGAAACAAGTACCATCCGAAATAGACGAGTTTTAAGGCGCGCGTAATTCAAACTTACCGAAGGTCTTTATTTTTGAATGAAAAACACATACTCGGATAGGAAAAAGTGTGCTGATTCCGAATATGACCTTTTTACCTCAATTTGACTGAGTTTTCGGGGAGAAAATGGCAAAATAGTGAGGCCAGGTCGAAAACCGGTCGATTGATATGTATTTCGTAAGTTTTAGTTGATTTTCAATTCTGAGTGAAAATCTCGGTAATTTTTCAAAGTTGAAAATTCGAAAACAATCAAAGTAGTCAGATAGGATAGACATACATATCAATCGACTCAGTTTTTGATTCTGATTCCGAAAATGATATTTTTATTGCTAGACAAAATCTGTTATTGATATCAGGACTCAGTCCTGCTGAATTTGGCCGTAACGTTCTGTCTACCTTATTTGCTGATAATGAATTAGCAACGCATACAATGCCGGCGTTACATCGTCATGAACGTCGTACGACCGCTCCACCAACATTGGATGCCGACAAAATTGATATTTTAAAAAGTGAGCGAACATTTTTCACTGACCTGTCGTGTCCTTCCTTAGTAAAAGCGAAGAGCACTTAATATAAAAAATAGGGCAAAATTATTCTTGCTTTCTTTCTATTATTCGACTGAAAACCAGAGCGAATTTATTAGCAGAAGTAAGCATAAGGTTGAGTTTTTTCACCGCCACAGTCATTTCCTGTTCATGGCATAAAAACTTAAAAACAGTTTGAGTTTTGCGGAGGATGCAAAGTGACAAAGAAGCTTTGGAAAGAAAGCTTTTGGCGGAGGAAACTTTGTTATTATACAATTGTATAACTACCTTCTGTCATTTAGGTACAATTCGAAATAAATTTTGTATGACTGAAAAGTTTTTTGCAACTTATTATGAATTGTGTATTGCTCAAACGTTGCGAACAAAATGTTCGAATGCAAAAATCAAAAAACGAAAGGCTGAAAAAGCTGCAGCTCTTTCAACAAGAGCAGATGATGATGGAGGTGATACTGGTGCAGATAATCGTACAAATAATGAAATAGAATAATGATACTCTTTACAATGACTTTCTTTTATGAATTTTTATTTCTACTGAAATGTACCTCTCTTTTTACTAATCAAGCATATTTTTTCTATTATGTATTCATCATCTATCTCATACTGGTTGAAAAAAACCATTACCTGTAATATCTGTCTAGTTTGTATTTACTCGCCCAACAAAGTCGATTTTATCTGACACTGGAGATATACAAAGTTAGAAGAATGATCTATTTCTCCATATCTCAGTTTACAGTTTCTAGTACAGTACTTTTCTTTTATTCCCTTTTTCGAATCTCATTAGCGAAAGAGAAATCTTATTTTTTCGTTAAGCCGATGATTAATTCAAAATCTGGTGTTCATTTGCACATCGAATTACATCAGGAAGAGTTTTAAGGAGAAACGGTCCCTTTTATAAGTGGCTAATCATCTGAAAAGTTTGTTCATACATTAATAATTATAGTAAAAACGGGGCTGTGAACGTAATAAGCCAAATCAAAACTAATATCAGTTAAAAAAAACGATTCTGTGATTGATCATTTTTATGTCATATCTATATCATAATGGAACATAAATGACGCATTTATATGTCATTGAAATGATGTCATTATGGCTATAAAATGGTATAAAACCTGTTGTCTCATTTTATGATCATCCGTAGAACATAGACATGATCCAAAAATGAGTCATTTATGTCTCATTATTCTATACTTATGGCATAAAAATGAGCTTTCGCTAAAGCCGCTTCTCGACCCTTACATTTATGGTCTAAAAATTGCTCATAAATGATTTTGAAATTACTTGGATAGGATTATATTTCGAAGGCCATACTAGGGTCATATTTATCCCATAAAAAAATGACATAATTATCACTACATTATGATACAATAAATGGTATGATTATGGGATAAAAATGATTCAAAAATAAGCCATATATGACATATAAATGAGTCATTTATGGTTCATTTTTGATCTCATTTTTCATGGCCTGGGAAGTCGTAGCGACCTGAAATATGTTTCTGTAGTAGTTTCGATGTCTAGATAATCTACAGAAAGTTTCAGTGTTCTAACTCTTTCCGTTTTCGAAGTGATGGGGCCGAGTGCTAGGGATCGGAATCCTTTTATCGTTTTCACTAGGACCATGAATAGTATCTCTATCCCTAAGATCATTGAAACTAGAAACTAGAGCTGTACATCTGGCGATGTTCTCTCGTTAGTGTATAACAGATGACTTTACACTAAGACTGAATATATATATTAGAATGACTATATATCTCGGTTGTGATTGTAAAAATTTTCTGAAAATGTAGTGACGATGGACCGGTTGATTCGAAAGCTCTACAGTGTTAGAATCAAATAAAATCAAATAATAATTTACGAAATAAATGGATAATAAGCAGCAAGCAATAATATGTATTCACTTATTTCAAAAGTCTTGCCAATGTCACACCTTACAACACTAATTTATTTTCTCACATCCTCTGTACAATTAATTTCAACAAACGACGCTATCCTCGATGATATTTTCACACCCGAATATGTTGTGAAGATGGTTGTTAAGAAGTGAGCTGCATTCTTTTAAAACGAATAAATTGCTTGTGTAGTTCGGTGGTGGTTGCATAGCAACAGAAACGCTGGTTTTTTTCTTTAACGACGGCAGTTACCTGCCTACTAATTCTTTATCTTTTTCATCAATGTCAAGCTTCAAATGAGCCAATCTTATGCATAACCATCATAAACATCGCGAACATTTGATTTAAAACGAGGAGTAAGAAGAATCGAAGAACATATGGAAGAAATACAAGGAGCACAGCCAAAATATGGCTTCAATGAAAGGCCGATATTTAAAGACTATTTCAAGTAAAAGCCATTTTCAGTTTCATCATGATCTAACGTAACGAAATATTTCTCATCTTATTGTAGATATGAAGGCATCGCCACTGATGTATTACACATGATGCTTAGAAAAGTGGACCAATTTCTAGAACATGCGGTTTCGTCCTGCCTGTGCTACCGAACCACGTTCAATGGCTAATGAACCCTGCTTTCCCTACTATCTACTCAGTGAATACCGAGATGGTGTTATTACATGCAAATTACGTGAGAATATAACACTCATTTGAACTTGTAACGAGTTTAAAACGGCTTCCCAGTTTCAACACAGACGGTGGCATTTTCATCTCGTAAAGAGTTTAAAGACTGCCACCCGTGCCAGCAGATGGGATAATAGGATAAATCTGGTCACAGGCCTGAATTAAGGTCTAAACCATAGTCGCGTATTTCTATTCTAGTCATTTTAAAATGGGCACAGATTAAAGATGGATTCATTTCTAAACTCTTGCCTTTTACAAAAGAAAACAACTGGATAACAAATAATGAAAGCAAAAGGCTTGTGCACCAATGGCGTGCACAAGAACAGGCTATTTTAATTGGGACAAATACAGCTTTGGTTGATGATCCGCAACTTACAGTGCGATTAACCAAAGGGAATAATCCTCTAAGAATTTTGATTGATAAAGATTTAAAAGTTTCAAAATCAAGTAATATATTTTCTGCGGATGCTGAAACAAGTGTTTTTACATCTAGTAAATCTGTTACTTCGAGCAATGCTGATAGTTATCGGGATGAGAAGCATATAAGTCACTTTCGAATTGATTTTTCAAGAGATATCGTTCAACAAATTTTGGATATCCTTTATCAGAAGAAAATACTTTCCATTATTATTGAAGGAGGAGCTCAAACCTTGCAAAGCTTTATTGGACAAGGCTTTTGGGATGAAGCAAGAGTTTTTACAGGTAATACATTTTTTGAAAAAGGCATAAAAGCTCCTGTTATCAACGGCAAGTTAATATCATCTGAAAAGATTGTAGACGATGAATTAAAAATTTACAAGAATGAAACGACTAACAGCCGTTTTGTCTCATAATTTCATCGTAAAATACAGTTAATGTTGACATTTTTTTATCTGACTACGGTTAAAACTTTTAATTTTCCCATTCCAACTATTATTTATTGTTGTATCTTTGTCGTTCTTAAAAACGTTAAAATTAGAATGGCAATGAAAATCAGTTTTCGACAACACGCGAAAACGAATAATATCTTTTTACATCGTCGTGTCATATCACAGCTTCATGCGATGAGATGTGCAGTGAAAAATAAGCCGTTTATAATCCTAACAGTAACTGTTCTGTTTTGTTATATTTTCTATTAATAAATGTTAAAACATCTCCAAAACAATGAAGATTAATGTGGACATTCATTCAATGTCATTCTTCTCATTCAAGCGACATGTAACGCACAGTCGCAGCTTTCAAAATACCTGCTGCGAGCCTTTTGGTCGAAACTAGACGAGGATGAAAAAAATCGCCTAATAATGTTCTGAAGTCTTCATCATTTTGTTCGCTTTGTTGAACAGACACGCATTCCCGAAGTGATGCTTCATGACCAGCAGAATCGGTATAAAAAAGTAATGAAACGTGCGCTCAAAACAGTAACTACTCATTATTTCTAGAGAACTTCATAAGCTATCAATGTGTAAAAAGATTATTTTGTATGTTGCTTCCTTTCTGAGATAATTAAAATTTGTAGGTTTTTAAACAAAAAGTTTTTGTTCAAAGTTTTTTACCAAAACAGACTTTTATTTTGTGTAATGTATTGATAAAAGCAGATACATTAAGACGTTCTGTTTTAAATGATATCACTGGAACAACGTCAACTGATGTCAATAAAATATTCATGAAGAAATTAATCATTGGACACGGCAAAATTCAACAATTATCCGAACTGATTCGTCGCTTACCAAGGCTCGTGTAAATGTAAAAGTTGTTATGAATAAAGAATATTATTAGAAAATTAAGGCGTTATCTATCCACTCCGTTGATTGAAAATAGTCCAATAGTCTCTTATTCGAATTTGAAGGCTCTGATTGCTTTTTAATTTCAGATTCTGCTTTTCCTAACAATGAGTAATATATGTGTTTTTTGTCGTGATGCAACAGGAGATGTATGTTGTGGCATCGATTACCAGAATGATATGGCCTGTACTTGTCCCAAATATTGGAACTAGATGAACTAATGAGGCCAAGAATCAACAAACATCTATCAGATTCCAGAGTACGTCCAGTGATTAAGGCCTTTTGACTAACCACTAGTCGAAAATGGACTTTCAGTCAAGTGTCAGTGAGTCGCAGATGAACGTCACTTGTAATTTATAATAAATTTTAAAAGCTGAAAATTCAAATTTTTGAATGAATTTAAGAAACTGAATTTTGAATGTGGTATTTTTATACTGAGTGTCCTAAACTACCATTTCAATGCTTTCAGAAAGCTCTAAAGAAAAGCTCGCGGACGGTAATGGGTTAATGATGCTAACATTTGTTGAGTTTTGTTTATTAACCTCGCTTGAATTTTCATTTATTGTTGTGGCTGCTGCTGGTGATAGCGATGGATGTATGCTTAGTTTTGGGAAAGATCCTGTATAACGCATAGTAATTAGTTGAGGTTCCGATGTTTCTTTTGATTCTTGTTGTTTGAGAAAAATAACAAGTGGGGTATATATTGCAGTTCCAATAGCAATCATATACATAATCCATGAAAAACCTATTGCCTCACTTAGAGAGCCGGCTCCCAATGCACCTAGAAGAAGAAAACACAAAGTACAATAGTGAGCTATAAGCGTCAGCTTTTTTAATCTTTACATACTAAAAGAATGAAGCAACTCTTATAAGCTTTATTGTTTTACTAATCATATGATTTCTAAAATAATATTATGTTTGAAAAATACAAGTCAGAATTTAATTTGAAAATTAATAAAGGAAAAATAATTTAGGTTTTTAAATAAAAAAATTTATAGAGAATTAAGAGTGATTCTTTTCTATATGTTCAATTCTACTTAAGTTTTACTTGAGAATCATCGCTGAATTTCCTTACCTGAGAAAATGCACGAGGACGCGATAAAATAAGAAAGAAAAAGAGATTAGTTCACTTCAATAGTAGAACAAGACAAACGAAAAGAAGAAGAAAACCCACTATGATCTTTGAGTACAAGTGAACCAATTTATCGTCTGTATTCAAAGAAAAAAAGAAATTTCCGAACACGGGCGCTTTTTTCTCCTATTTATATAACGTATAAATAGTTGTGTACAGGATTTACTTTCCAATAATTAGATAATATGTATACTAATTAAACAGTCTGATATACTGGTTGAGTACGAATTAAATGCTGTTATCCGCGTTACATATGTGTTATTAGTAATAATGATAATGGTCCAAATGATCGAAACCAATCGCGAAGATTTTAACCGTTTTTTGGATACTCTTTTTAAGACCTTTCCTGGTCGAGTTATAGGAAAAATACTAAAAAATGTCTTTCAGTTTTTCAATTTTAGAAACCCTATAACTCGGTAAAGAAAGGTCTAAAATAAAATTCAAGAAAAACGCCTTTGCAATAGTGTCTTGAGTACCACGGGTGAAATTTTTAACTCGATCGGATGAAATTTAAGGGGGGGGAGGGGCATAGTGTGCATCCAGGCGGACATTAGGGCGAAAAATGAAAATCGGCTTTCGAATGATTTAAATAGTGATTTATATACTTCAAGTGATGCTCTATCCGATGGCATAAAAATTGTTGTTACAAAATCTATGGATCATAGTGAAACAGATAACCAAAAAACCAAAAAATAGCTTGAAAAGAGTGGTATCGACGAGAAAAGTATAATTTTCACAACAGCCAATGGAGTTGTAATCAAAAACGAGATATATTCTAAATCTACATGGTCTCGACTATAGATTAGTAAAAAAAATTTTAATTTGGACGTATAAGAGCTGAGAAAATTTTACAAAAATTTTCTAAAGTGATTTTCTGAACGGCTATTTTCAGTAAAATGAGCGCGCCCTCCACAGCCCAATTCGAAGCTCGACCAAACTTTGGCAAAATGTTCGTCAACATGCTTTGTATCTATGGTGAATGCGCAAATGTTTCTGAAGCAGACAGCGGGTTTTCCAAAAAATCTGAGTTTTTCAGATATTTTTCATTTTTCTCGGTTCGGAAACGTTTTTATTCAACAAAAATTACATACTCGGTATTAGCGCAAGAAACTGCATCGAATGATGTGCGATTAGTAGGTTTTTTTAAGCAAAAACTTGTTGGATGTAACGGAACGCTAGAGTCGAAGCATAGTGTGACAATTTTGGCTAAGGATTTTGATATTTGCTATAGAAGCGGTCCGAAAGTCTATACACACTTTTTTACAGGTTTTCAGATATACTCTTTCCAACGGCGTGCTTTACAAAGTTCCAGAGTACTTATGTGTGGGTTTTCTAGAGAGCCAGTCTCTGGAGAACTCAGATGAAAGTCTCTTTGAATTTTGTAAAGTCAGCCATTGGAAAGAGCATATCTGAAAACCTATAAAAAGGTGTTTATCGACTTTCGAACTGCTTCTGTAGCAAATGTCCGCCTGGCCTATGGAAAAATGCACACTGTGGGGGGGGGGGAGGCCGTAATGCGATACAATGAAGCCGGCCANCCCCCCCCCCCCCCCCCCCCCCCCCCCCCCCCCCCCCCCCCCCCCCCCCCCCCCCCCCCCCCCCCCCCCCCCCCGCCCGTAATGCGATACAATGAAGCCGGCCACGTACCCTTAAGGTCACGCAAACTTCATTGTGCGACTTATGTAATAAATATTGAGAAAAAAAACAAATAAATCAGTTTTTGGTTTTTGAGTGCAAATGATTGCACCGCCGTACTCAAAATACAAATTCTCATGATCGATATACCACAAAAAACTTAATGAAATCTTCAACAATCAGATATAGAAAAACGATAATTTTTTTATAAAATTTTGTAAGAGTTGGCAAAAAGTTTTTGTCAAGGCTATCCAAGTTTGTTTAACTTTACCTATGGCATACCCAAGTGATCCTGCTGTTGTAACGATTGCGTATGTATTTGCATTAACAGATGAATGGCGTTTATCAGCAAGATCACTTAATACTTGTAAAACTGACACATCGACTATAGTTCCAGATACGCCTAATATAAACATAGGTGCAATCAATTCATAAAATATTTTTATTTGTGGTATCTGAATGAAAAATTAAAGACATAATATCAAATATTTTTAGTAGTACGCAATGCAAAGAATCAAGTTTTTCTGATTTCGTCAAAAAAATATTTCCGGCACCGGCTCCATTTCTTTTGATCGGGTATTGAAAAGAATTTCATCTGCAGAATGTATATCTACTCAGATAAGCGTATTTTAGACTTACCCAAACGAAAGGAATAATGACAACGATCAGACCGATAAAAATAAATATCCAGCTGAAAACAACAAAAAAAGAAAACATTTCAGAGTTAGCGAACAAAAGAACTTTTTTTGTGTTACGCAAGAAGAAGTTACCGTTTAAACTTGTGTCCGATTCTACTCAGTACAAGTATTGCTGTTAAATTACCAATGGACGCTGGTAGAAATATGAAACCTATGATGAAAAAAAGCGAGAACAATATCTGAAATCAGTTTATTAAAATGAAAATGAATACGTAATAGAATTTTATGAACCTTGCATCCAGGCAGATGATTTCATTGTCACACTCATCCAAGTTGGCAATATTGCTTGTATTAATGCATATCTTATATTATCAATAAAGAATGCACCTAAGTAGTAATATGTAAGAGAATTGATAAATACGGGTTGAATATATCAAACATTTAAAATATTACCTGTAGCAATTAATATATAAGGATCCATTACCAATGTTATTAATGATGGACCTATTATTTTTGCCTCCATAAACTTAATTTTAAAACTCATTATAGATAAATGTAACACTAAAAATAGTAACGAACATGAATTAAACCGATCGGATTTTCATAGAATGGAAAAAAATGGAATAGATCCAAAATCAAAGTAACACTGGCAATAAACTCCGTAGTTCAAGAGGTATCCGAAGACACCATATAGTTAAGTTCCATTAATTTTGACTTTCATTATCGTATCCTAGAAAATTGTTTTTTTAAGAACTGGCGTAACGTTCTAAACGCTTTGGAGAGTCACTCATATTCACATTCTGAGATGTGCGTTCGTTTTTTTATCGGCTACTGTAGTCAAAAGTTTCATAATGAAAATCAAAATCAGGGAAAACTGAAACTGAATTCATCATTAAATTAGCAAGCTCAAAAGTCTCTTATGCGATATACTTCAATAGCTATTATATAATTGGCAAAATCTATGATCTGAAAAACCTGTCGTTAAGCTATAATAAACATAAATAAATAAATTGTCCTTCTAATTACATCCATTGCACACCAAAAGTCCAGTTAGGATAAGAAATATAGCCAAATAATTAGCAAAATCGTACAAAAGACCAGCATACCATGGTCCCACTAAAAGAATAAAGTCAGCCGTTAAAAGAGTATATTTGAACTTCTAATACAATATCTTAGTCTCCGATGTCGTCGATTAAATGCGATTATAAAATAAACGCTGATTACCGCCGGTTCAGTTTTATCGGTGAACCGACGAGGATTCTTGCCAATTTTGAACCTAGTAAAAAACAGATTTTTGTCTACTACACACTAAAAAATAATGTATCGCATGTGTCGCACATAATCATCTGCAACGCCGGGAGCCGCTTGCAACACATTTTTTTTCATTGAGGCTGCGACACATTCCGTTGAGTATTTCTATCATACAGAAAACCGTGAAAATTCAATATGTTTGATCTGTTATTCGACTTTAAGAATATTTTCAGTTCGTTTTGGATGCACTACGTAATGTGGACGAGGTCAATCCGCCCATAATATTCACAGACCTTCAAAATATTTAGTTTCAGAGATCTGGGATTAACAGCGTAGGCAAGGCCGCGGATTGGCTCTTTTTCGTCAGAGAAAAAATGTTTAACATAGAAAAAAGGTTAAAATGACTTAGACAAGGTTCTTTATCTACGAATAACATCAATTCAAAGTCGAAAGAACTTAAAAAGCCCAAAAATTTTCTTATCTTTTATGTATTAGCACTACCTCTAGCTCATCAAAATTGAAGAGAAGCCGAGAAAAATCCTAATGAAGACTACTGAAAAGAGTAAAAAATAAAATTTAACAATTTTTTGAACAGAGCAGATCCTGAAATGACCACAAGAACTGTGTCTGAAAGTTCTTATTAACGATGACACATTCTTTTGCGACACAGTTTTCTTCTGACTAACATAAGTTTCACTATGCTTCACCGATGCGTAATACTCCCAAGGAGCAACCGCTGATTAATACAATACTAAAACTATTAATAATTACCGAGTGTTCCTAGGACTACTCCACTATATACAATTCCAACTGCTTGACCTCGTTCTTTCTCATTTAGATACTTTTTGGTCAATATGTCAAGACCTATATTGAATAAACTGAGCAAAATTTATATTGTTGTATTATTTCTAAAATTCTAATAAATACCACAAACAAATATAGTCGATGACCCAATTCCTTGAATACTACGTGCAACAAGTAACATAGCATAACTATGACTAAAGCCAAACACTTAAATAAAATAAGCAAACAATCTGCATACATTACATCGGGAATTATTCGGTCACAATAAAAAATTAAACTCACTTAAAGTTGTAAATATTAAAATTATGTACCCAGCTAATATTGGCAGATCGGGACCAATCCTTAAAGTAAATTCATATCGAAAACCGACATTTTTTGAACTGGAACTGGGACTAGTCCCGCACATTTCTACTGATAAAGCATCAGTTCAATAACTAAATTTATTCAAAGTTGGATGATTTAATCTGTGAAAGCTTTTTAAGTACCGAGAACAAATGGCGTTGCAAAGATATTCACGATAGAAAAAGATCATTAATAGAGGACCATGCAAAATCACGCTACATTTTTATGTGTGATGTACCTCTCATACCTCTGGATACTGCCAGTTTGCTCGATTTTGAATTTTCGATAGCAAATCGAGATTACACGCGGCGGTTCCACCGTACACCACTAGGGCATAGTCAATAACACTCAAAATATTATACACGGAATTAAGGGTTTGGTGAGAAACTCTTCTACTTGAATATTTCATTGACCTACCGTTTGGAATATTTTATTACAAATATTCAATATGACTTTTCTATTCGCGTGTGGGTGTCAACATCAAGCCTAAATGCACATGCTGGTGTCACCATACTGTAGACGAATAGTATCAATAACAGGAAAAGGAGGAGCCATGTCCACATTGGAACAGGCATGCACCAACACCAATCATTATTGAAGATATTGTACAATATCCACTAATATTGGAACCCAATATTATTGTATACCCAATCTGTTGGGACCAATAATATTGGTTACTCAGTATATTGGGACCAATAATTATTGGTCACTCAATAATATTGTACAATAATATTGGGTAATACTGGGTTCCATAATACACTGAATTCCAACTTTTTAACCTTAATATCATTTACCTTCATAAAAACGTGAGGAAGCATATCCCGATAGGGATTAGGCTTGCACCGATTAACAATCGATATTAGGGCATCCAGCAAAGTCGTTCCGAATCAGTTTTAAAAACGCACTTAGAGCTGCCGAATATCTCATTTTGTAGAAAAATGTTTGCTCTACCAAACTAAAGTGCAAAAAGACATTTTAGTGTTATCTGCGACAGAAACATAAGCATCAAAAACTGAGCAAAATTGCGAAAAAAGCGACGGACGGTTATTTTTCTATGATTCTAGTGCGTTTTCGATTTATTGTATTTTCTCTATATATAACATTAAAATTTTTGTAGCACTTCAATTTAGTAGAGAAAACATTTTCCTACAAAATGAAGCGTTCGGCTGCTTTCAGCGTTCGGAGAGCTTTTTATAACTGATTTGGAATGACTTTGCTGAATGCCCTAATACTGATTATTAATCGGTGCATGCCCAGTCGGGTTAATTTTTTGATTCAAAACGGAATATAAATCATGATTCCGTACTGTAAAAGTAGGCCGAACTCAAGTGACCCATACCCAATAATATTGCGAAAACCCAATATATTGCACGACCAATAATTATTGGTTCCACTAGATTGAGTGACCAATATTATTGGGACCGACTTGACCCGAAGTGGTGCGAAATTTTCGCAACTTGATCCGAATGACCCGACAATTTTCTTAGGTGCCCTGATAAATCTTTCTGAAAAAAGAGCAGAAGCCTGTAGCTTTTGTAATAACTCAGAACGTTTCTCTGATTTTTTCTCCAAGCGGCAGCTCATTCGAATTGTGATAACCCGAAACAGGAAATCTTTCTCGATCGTATATTGTCATGAAGTTTAACCATCATAATGCGATGCATATTTAAGGCGTTCGTTTTTCTGAATTTACTTATGTTTCCTTTTCTCTTTTCTTTCTTTGCTTCAACAGTGCGATACTGTACAATATACAGTGTACATTACACAGCGTCAAAGCAGAAAGGAAAAAACACTGTACTTCTTTTTCTGGTAAAAAAGCTACTTAGGGCATACCAAAAGTAGTGGCAGTGGTATTTTTATCCCTTATAGAAAGGTTAAAGAAACTTTCTTTTATATAGTCTGATAGAGAAAAGAATGTTCTATTTTTCTATGCTATTTG